>WEIS01025577.1:0-26838 GCA_013389965.1 Todus mexicanus | reverse complement strand
GGCTGCGGCTGCTCAAGGGCCGCGCTCCTCGACCTGGGGCTGGCATCGGGGGTCATGAGGCGGCTCCGGGGCCTGGCAGGGGCCGGGTTGGCTCCCGCGGGCTCGGCGGCTCTCAGTAAGCTTTCAACTTCAGCAGCTTCCCCTAGAGCAGGTTGCTCAGAGTCCCGGCCAACCTCCACTGCAATGGTGCCAGGGATGGGGCAGCGACCACCTCTCTGGGCAACCTGGGCCAGGGTCTCACCACCCTCAGTGTAAAAGAAATTCTTCCTTCTATCCTGTTGTGCCTTACTGATTTATGAAGGTAACAAGTTTCTGCTTCAGCTATTTTCACAAAGTGGCATCTTTATATGAGAGCGCAGTCTGAGTTGACCCCCAGATACAATGTCTTTGGAATGTTTGTTGATTCCCAGCTGTTCAAATTGATCTTAATCTGGGCATGAGGAGAGCGCAGACATGTTGGTAGTCCTGCCTGTCCTTGGCTTTGGTCTTTGCTTACTGACTTCAAGTTTTCTCAATGCTTGGAAGTCAATCCTAGATGCTGAGCACACATTAACCATCTGGAAATGACGTCCAACCCGTCTTTGATGAATAAATTTGATAGAAACGGTTCCAATACAAAGATTCAGGTGTTCAGGTGTTAGTTCTATGAGCTCGGACACTGAGGTCAGCATCCAGCTGTGCCCGAGCGTCTTAGGCTGTGTGAGCTTCAGGTGTAGCTCCCAGTGTAACATCTGCTTCTGAACCCAAAGCTGTCACTGTTATCTGAGGGAGGCCACTTGGCACACGGTACTGCTACATTTCAGACTGCCAGATGACGGTGTAGCCACCTGTAAAGTACAGAAGGATAAGCTGCAATGCCATCTGTTTTAATCTGACCAGAAATTTACCTAATCATTGCTCAAACATTTGGTTATAATTAGTTGCTACTGTGCGATTCGTATTTGGTGTTGCTGTTACCTTAGTTTGCCTCTGTCTTGTGTACGATCTGAGATGTGAAGCAGCGCAGCCGGAATTTGCTTTTCTCCACCAGTGTTGTGACACTTTTGCTGCTACATTGTGCAAACTAAGCTTTCTTTTACAGTTTCATGTGATTTTTATTTATTTACTTTATATTTAGATTTGGTGTATCTCAGACATTTTGTGCTGCATTGAACTTCCTGATGTGCATCCGTGCTTTCTTGCCAGATCATGATGTGTTAATCTCTGAAATAGTTTCCTGGCCAGCTTTTCCAGTTTGGGCTCACTTGGAGTTTGTGATCCGTTTCTGTGTCTACAGGTTGTTCTTACTTCTCTAAAAGTGTCCTTACTGCCTAAAAATGATTGTGAATTTTTGTTCTGAGTGCCGGTGTAGGCAGAACTGGAAAGTGGTTTTAAGGTTGTTCTGATAATCCCTGATCTGTTGTGCGATTCACATCCCAATGGCAAGAGGAATGTCCCAGGGTGGTTTGTTGTTCCAATGTCCTTGTACCGCAGTCATCATCCTGTGCAAAATTACTGGGGGAAGGAAACAGGGAGCATCTGTAGTGGGAAGGCCCTTCTCAGAGTGTCAAGGAGGTAGAGTTCTTTTTCCAGCAGGCAGAAGGAAAATATTCCTGGTTGTATGGGGCTCCGAAGAAGACTTCATTCAGAGGAAGGACTAGCTTGCAAAAGTCTACCCTATTTTCATCATGCTGTAGAAAGCTCTGGGAAATCTGGTAGCTACTAAATCCCCCATAGCAACATGGGACTGTTGGAGTCATGGCAGAGTAGGAGTGTGCCGTGACCAATTAAGGGATTGGAAAAATTAATTGCTTTAAATTGCCCAAGTCTCATGATGTCATGGCAGCCAGATATAGATGCAGTTCTTTTAACCCGGTGAGGATGGACTTCACATAAATGGTGTGGCTGTTTGTTATTGAAGGCTGTGGTTTATAAGGGCAGGTGATGAATCAGCTGTCAGCGAGGGAACTAATGTGGGCAGATCAAGTGCTTTTCAACTGCCAAACTCCTGACGCTTGGCTGTGTCACCTGGAGAGAACAATTAGGGCAGCAGTGCTCAACTTGTAGCCCTTCAGCTGTTGGCAGCTTTGGAGCAGTTCAGGTGAGTGCATCACGTCGCAGTGTCAAGGTTGAGCTGATGGGAATCCTCCAAGATAAACCAAACCCCGGCCTTTGGGAGGAATGCGCCAGGGGGGATGAAGAGCTGTGGCCCTGCTGCAGACCTGGTGTAGCTCTTCTGTGCAAGAGAGTTTCCAGATCCTGAGGACTGATGGTCACCTGAGACGGGGAACCATTCCTTTGTTGTCCACCCACCAAGGTGCTGACAACCCCCGTGTATCACATGTCTCTGTCCAGGTCCACAGGAGTTGTATTTGAGTAGGTGCGACTATGCTGTAGATTGGTTTTCTACCAAAAAGTGCCTCCCATGGGATTCAAGAAAAGACGAGACAAGAACATTCTGTTGTACGTGCCACTCCCTGGTCCACACGGGCTACAAAGAAAAGAGAGACAGTGTTAGCAGAGTTTCAAAACTTCTTTTGTATTTACGCTCTCACAAAACCCCGCAAACATACCTGACCTGTTACCTGCCGTGTATTTGGAAAAATGTTTTGGGATTCCAAAGGTTGCCTTGGCAGCAGGTGTAAAATGGCTGAGACTTGCTGTGGGAAAACTAAAGGGGTGGGTAGGAGTGGAAAGTTCAGGGAGGCAACAGAAGAATGAGCCAGAAGTGATTAATTAAACAGAAATTTATATAATGCGGCAGCATGCCCCAGAGCGATGTGCTTAGTTATACAATTATGTTTTTATTTTCTATTGCACAGATCAAGCTCAACCATGGTATTTTCCGTGTATATAATCTCATGATGTTTGCTTTTTTTATTTTTGTTGATTTACACATGGCTAGGAGTTGATATTATAGGAGCAAATACAGGAGAAGTGATTTTGATACATGGTGTGGTTGTAGTCTACTCTTTCAGCACGGCTGCAAGGTTTGCCTTTTCACAACAGCTCTTTTTTCCTCCCTCACTGTAAACTGCTGGTCCCAATTAGCAGAGCTGCTTCCTAGCAATTGGTCCCTGTCCCAGGCAACTGATTACTCCTGCATCAATGCAAGTAATGGATTGCTAGGGAGTTTTTTCCACCTGTATTTCTGAAGTGGCCATTGCCTTTAATTTGCACTTGCAAGCGGCAGTTTATGAGCTCTTTTACCACCACTCGCAAGTCCAGGTTGGCAATTTGCAGAGAACACAGAGTGGGATGATGAGCAACATCAATTTTGACGTGCCCGTGTCTGATAGCTTTACTGGTTTAATCTTTCCAGACTTGTGTTATCATGCCCACATAAATATTGCACAGAGAAGGAACAAATTACCTGGCTGGTAGGCAGGAACACGCTGGGGTTTTATAGATCCCTGCAGACCCTGTGGTGATTGTATTTCTTTGATATCGTAAGCAAAATCAGTGTTGAAGTTAGATTATGGTAGAAACGGACCCTTGACTTTGGCTGTTACGGATGAGCTGGTTTCTGTGAATGTCTGACCTCACATGGGACAGGCGACCCTCTTTGTGCATGCACTTGATTTGTAATAAGCAGGCTAAGAACAAAGCCCACATTTCTATGTCCTCCTGGGCTGAACGTTGATTGTTCCCAAGGCCTTGCAGGTTTTTTCTTTTCTTTTTAAATTTAACAGTATCACCTAAAGCATCATAATGTTTTTCAAATCGTGTCACTTCTTTTGTTTCCTTGTTTCCTTGAGGTGAATGAATACTGGGAATTAAGTGGCTGTACCTTCATTGACAGCAATACCATCTGTGGCAGACATGCCCTTTGTTTACTTCAGAGGAGTAACCAGGACCATAATTAGGCCACCAGGGCAGCCATCAAAATAGAGTTAAAATCAATTTTTGTAAACGTGAGTTAAAACTTCCCCATTATTTGTCTGAGAGTGAGAACTATGGGTGTAACTATGACCACACACACACTTTGAAGAGGAGTGTCTGACTCTGAGGCTTGTCATCTGGTTACCTGCAATCTCACAGTTGCCAGAAAAACAAGAAGAAAATGAGATTTGTTTTCTTTGCTCCTATGTAGAGACTAAATTGGCTCTTAATACAGGGAGAAAACACATCTTCAGGGAGCTTGATGGATAGAAAAACCTGGTAGCCACTCCTTTTAAGATGAGAGATGAAAGACCTCCTCTGAGATCTGTGGAGGAAGGCTTTTGGGGCTCCCAGGAGGTGATCTGGGAAGAAATAGGAAAGTGATGAAGCTCGTGAGCTGACCCCTGTGGCTCAGTTCCTGAGGCCAGAGTAGTGTGAGAGAAGTGCTTGTAGCCAGGCTGCTTGCCTGCTTCTCCTCTTCAGCCATGCATGTGAAGTTCCCCATATGAAAGACCTATGGAGAACGTATGTGTTTATAGGTAGGTTTCATCTTCTCCTGCATGAGCAGCATGACTTCCTCAACTTAGAGGTGGCACTAGTATCTGCTCTCCATTATGCCAGTATTTCTTCTGTGCTGCAGACATCTGCCTTGGTGTGACTTAGTTTTGGTGTATTGTTTGTTTTTAAAGATTCATTTAATGTGCATTTGATTTTTTAAAAAACCATTTTTTTATATTTTTCAAACTGCTTTTTCTGTGATATTGCTCCACTGACAGTGCAGTAGTCAAAAGAAAAGTTATAGCAAATGTTCCAGTTATCCAGCTCTTAATGAATAATACCTCAGCTTTCACAGGTATTGACAAGGGGCTTGAGTTTTTTCTTTTGGAAGAGCAAAATAACATATAAAGGTGTTTCTCTCTGGCTGAGCACCAATCCCATTTCTTTTCTCTTGCAGCTTTTGGATTGGAACACGGGGTTAAGAATCACCAGCAAATTGAAAAACACAAAGCGGCAAGATGTCAGGCCGAAGTGGAAAGAAGAAAATGTCCAAACTCTCACGCTCAAGCAGGGCGGGTGTCATTTTCCCTGTGGGGAGAATGATGCGCTACTTAAAGAAAGGAACATACAAGTACCGGATAGGTGTTGGAGCACCAGTTTACATGGCAGCTGTCATAGAGTACCTAGCAGGTAAACCAAGAATCTGGTCCTGGAAGTGCTGATCACATGCAGAAGCCAGGGATATCCGTGGGATGGGGTATCAACATGTTCAGCACTTCTGAAAATCATACTCTGCAAGGGCAGGTTTTGTTGAGATTTGCTTTAGAACGCTTAAGGAGATTCCTTTGCTTCTTGAAGAGGCCAGGAAAGGAGATTTTCTCTTTTAGAGGTACGATGCATGATCAGTGGCTGGAATGATTATTTTTCAGTGATTGGCAGTGAGGTAGTTTTTTGTCCAAGAGAAAACTGATATGAATTACGCTATTGATACACCTGGATGTGAATAACAGGAGGAAAAAAAAACCAACAAAGCCACCCTGTACACCTGTTGTGCTTTTTAAGTGAACAAACTGTTTCACTGGAAGCATTTCTCCTTGCAGAACAATGTCAAAGTGTTATGAAATACAGAGGTTGTTCATTTGTGTTTTAAAAATCCTGTCTTGCCTAAGTGTATAAAGAAACTGTTTGGAGGTTTAAATCTTCTCACGTACCCCAAGTTTTCTTTTCCCTTCCATTTGGAAATTGACTTCAGGGAAAGGGGCAGGTGTCACACAATAATACAATATACTGTGATGTGTTGTAGTATTTCAGACTGTCCTACCATCGTATCTGCTCCATTTCTTATCGAATCATGGAAAACAGCACCTTAGCAAATTGTTACAACACCCGGTGCAGAGAGGATTCTGGTTCAGGTTATTTAGGTGTTATGGATCAAGACTGGGGTGCATTAGAGAATCTGTGAGGAGTCACAAGCCTGGGTGGAATTAGTCAAGTGCCTTGTGTTTCAGGAGCACATATATATATATATATAAAATATAATAGTTTATTACCCTTCTTTTTCCTGAGGCTAATTCTGGAGTTGGAGTGAAAAAGTATTGTTTATGTGGAAGAAATGTAAACAAAATGTTTAAGCTTGCATTTATGTTCACCCCCAGCTCCTTCAGCAGCTGAGTCTAGAAAAGGAGCTGGTTTTAAAATAAAGCAAAACACCATGGAAAAGCAGAATCAAAATCCAGGATGGTGAGCATCTCACCTGGTTGTTTGATTTTGGTATTTTACGGCATAAGAAGGAATATGTTTCTATTAAGATAATTTAATCATAGAGGAGGATCAGTTCTCAAGTGACTTTGGAAAAGATATTTCATGTCATTAAGATCATACATATGCTTATATTTGCACTATCTGGTTTCTTACGTTAAAAATGAAGTCTTGCAACTGCAGAAATATCTCTCTCGGTATGACTGCTGTAGTTCTGCTGTACCAGAAAGTCCATGACTTGCAGAGCTTGTTTCGCTGTCTGTAATGTAGAGTGCTGCTCAGCAAGGGGGCTTGAAGTGCTGCAGGGAGTTAGGCTGAAAGGTGAACACAGAGAATTCATAGGACTTGTAGCTCTCCTGCTCTACCCCAGTGATGGTTTTGTTGGTAGGTCCCTGTGTGTTTTCTAGTGGAGGTTGAGGCCTCTTCAGGAATAAAATATGAATTCATAAATACGAATATCTCTATAGCAAGGTGTGTTTGCTTTACTTTATCATCGATTGTGAATCACTTAGAAGTCATCTACAGACTTCTGGATGCCTGGTACTGTAAGATGCAAACCGTATTACATGGGGCTTGGAAAATGCAGTAGCTTTTACAACTGAATAACATGCTGCATAATGACTCTGCTGACCTTCAGTCTGGGGAAAAAGACTTCTTTTTCCACTCCACAGGGATTAGCATTCAAAGGAGCTTCTTAGGATAAACATTTGGCAACGCTTGCTCTGAGCTGTGGCAAGTATTACAAGGTGTAGCAATAAATTGTCAACGGCACATCTGGTATTTGCAGCACTTTGGTAGTGCAGACTGAGTTATGGTCATCGTTTTGTAACCCACAGCGCAGCACTGTTTACCTGTTACCTGAACTAGAACAGTGTCTATCTTGGCTCTGCTTCTGGCTCGTAAGTACACTTTAATTTAAATCATTAATTTGGCAAGGGCAGATTACATGTGGGCCTACAGTTTGCTTTAGAAAAAAAAAAGTGTAGTCAACCAGGCAAGAAAATTGCTGGATGTGTAGGCTGGGGGCCTGCCTAAACTGTAAGGGAATGTTATTTTAAGCTGCTTGGTTCTACAGAGAGAGAACCCCCCTCTCTTGCCCCAATCCTTTCAGTATTGTAATAGAATGGAGTAAAGTTTCTAAGCAAACAGCTCTTGCGTGTGGATAGTGATCCTTCCAAATTAAAGTTTCTGTGCTCCTTTGAGAGTTTTGTTCGCAAAGATTACAAAGGTGAATAGTTCAGTTGAAAAGTGCTGATCTAGTTGTTCCTAGGGCGTGTGGGTGAATATAGTCCTTGGTTTTGAGAAGCCTTTAGAAACAAAACCTGTCTTTCCAAGGCTGTTGTCAAAGGTGGTATTATATATCAAACCGTTGACATTTCTTAGCATTATCTGATACTTCCCACTACAAATTCTATTTTTCTCTCATGGACTAGCAATTATGAAATTGTGGCTACTGAGGCTGATCACCACCATACAGGAGAGCTGCTTCAGGCTCTCTCTGGGAGGGTTGGGAGCGGGGGAATCTGTTTCTTGAACTCTTTCACAGAAGCAGGTTGAACCATGGTTTTTTGTTATGGTAAAACATTCATGAGAAATTCTCCTCTCAGTGCCTGAGTGCTTCTCTGTGTTTGAGCAGAGACTTCATTCTGTATGAAAGTGGGGAGGGTTGTCTCTGCCATCTTGGAGAACTCTGCACTCTTTGACCAAGCTGTAACTTTGAAAAAACACAGGTTGCTCAAGGTCAGACTTCTCTGATTTTAGCAGCTAAAACTCCCAAGACATTGTCCTCACTTGAGCATGCTCTAGGCTCTCTGCTCCCAGTGTGGAGCGTGCCTCCACCTTGCAGCTCTGATGTGTGACAGGGCTGCTCGTGGGCCACCCCATGCGAGTGCGCTTCAGCCTGTGGCTATGGGTGCTTAGAGGGACTTTCCCTCTCACTGCTGTCCCTTGCCTGCTCCTGGTCAGGGCACTGAGAGCAGGGAGTGGGCTTTCTGTGGTCTTGGTAGTACCAGGTGTGTCACGGTTTGGGGTCAGGGCACCCCCCAAATCTGCAACAGAACGCTCTCTTCCCCTCCCCACCCAAAACGGGAAGAAAGGAAATAAAGGAGAGAGACTTACCGATTAGGAAAGGAAACTAGAACAGCTTTACTAAAAAAATGAAAATAATATTAACAACAAAAAGTAAATATATACAAATATGTACAAAACCAGTATCGAACCCCCCGCCCCCGCCGGTAAATTCATCCCCGTCCCCACTGATGCTGTGGAAGGGCCCAGCAGCAGACGGGAACCGGGAGCTGGATTCAGGGATGCGGCCCAGAACCTGGGGCCCAGCCAAGGCCTGAGCCGGGGGCTGAGACCAGGGCCGGAGGCCTCAGGGCAAAGCTGAAGCTGCCAAGGCCAAACCGAGTGAGGAAGAGTCCTGAAGCCGAGAGAGCAGCTCGATCTCAGAGAAATGGAAGACAAAGGGCAAAATGACGAAAGGGCCAAGAGAAGGACTGAGACCCTCATGATCCCTCAGCTTTGTACCGAATATGACGTATATGGGATGGAATACCTCGTTGGCTAATTTAGGGTCACCTGTCTTGTTTGCTCCTCCCTGAAGGTGCAGCCTTTACTTTTCTGCACCCCCCCCTATGTGGTACACAAAATCTAGCAGTGACCTTGGTTTGCATACCAATCCTTGGTACTAACTATAAACATGGAGTGTTATCGTTGTTAGAAGCAGATGCTGTCTAGTAAACATGCTTCTAACTTCAGACAGACTTAGCTGAAAAGTAAAAATCACTGAACAGAATTGTTCTGGTTTAACCCAAACCAGGACACAGGTGGCAGAGGGGGAGGAAGCTCTCTGATGTGAGGGCAAAAGCTGCATGAAGGCAATGGGCAAGATGTCTAGGACTGAATTGAGACAAGGAGTCCCTGAACAGGAGTTGAAGGAAAGACTAATCCTACTTATCAGCAAAGAAGTGGGAAGGACAGGCTGGAATTAACTGGATAAGCAGACTGTGAGATTTGGAACGGGTTCGGAGAAGGAGTCATAGAATCACAGAATTGTCAGGGTTGAAAGGTACCTTAAAGATTGTCTAGTTCCAACCTCCCTGCCATGGGCAGGGACACCTCGCACTAGAGCAGGTTGCTCAGAGCCCCATCGAGCCTGGCCTTAAAGGCTTCCAGGAATGGAGCTTCCACCACCTCCCTGAGCAATCTGTGCCAGTGTCTCACCACCCTCATGGTGAGGAACTTCTTCCTAACATCCAATCTGAATCTACCCAGCTCTAGTTTTGTTCCATTCCCCCTAGTCCTACCACTACGCGACATCCTAAAAAGTCCCTCCCCATCTTTCTTGTAGGCTCCCTTAAGATACTGGAAGGCCACCATAAGGTCTCCTCGGAGCCTTCTCTTCTCCAGACTGAATAACCCCAACTCTCTCAATCTGTCAAGGAGACTGAGAACAGATCATAACATTTTGAGGAGCTGATGGTTATGGGAAAAGAAGACTGATGTTAGAGACAGAGCTTGGGACAGATCTGTCTAGTGGGGAGAGTTGAACTGAGGACCAATGGGGAAGTGAACAGCAGTGAGTGTCCAAAAATCTTGCCAGGAAGCTGGAGAGCAAGCTGGAAAAATAGGGCACATGCCACAGATTGGAGGGAGAGAGGTGCTGCTGCTGGTGAACTTGAGAAACAGGGACTGTCGAGGAAAGACAACTGAGATAGAAATCTCAGGTGTGGATTGCTGAGGGAAGGACAATAGGCTATGGAGCTGGGAAAGGAAGTCGTGGTGGGGATAGTGGTAGGGCGGATGAGGCAGGAAAGGTCAGACAGGACCAGAGCCGTCTGACTGCATTCATCAGGGCCTAGCATCGGCCAGCAATTCTCCTTTGAGCAATCAGCTGTGCATGTGGTCCGTTTGTGACCTATGTTTGTGTTGCCCTAAAGCATTCAGCCTCTTGACTAGCATCATCTGGATGGTGCATATAGACCTTGAGCATCCTTACCACCAGTTGCCACATCTTCTAAGGTGTTGGAGTTTTTTTTACAATCTCTCAATGCTGTTTTACATCTTAGACTTGAGAATAATATTGCAAAACTGCATCTTGATTCGTATCCAGAAGGTTGTATTTGCTGGAACAATGTTGGGCTCCACGGGCTTCAGAGGTAAAACTTCATTAGAAACTGGCCTCGGTCCTGTTGGATTTATGGACTTGGTGACAGACACATGCCAGACTGTGCTCTGAGAGTGCAGGGGGCTGACTACAGTCATCATCACCTAAAACATCAACTGCATGTGTCCCATAATGCACCTCCCCAAAATGTAGGCAAAGAATACAGATGCCTGTTGCTTAGGAATCAGAAGACCATGTGAATGGTGTGTTGGTCAGAGGGACTCACAGAAGATGTCAGTGGAAAGCCATCTTCTCTAAATTAGGGCAGAACACAACACCAGCAAGTACCTCCTATTTTAAAGGACATCAGCTGTCTGTTGTGCTCATATACTGTCAAGAAATACATTGACCAGATATTTTTCCATTTGCAGATGGAGGACCAAGGACTCCATCTTCTGATACATCTTTTCAGAGCAAAGGTATTATTGGTAGATTTGTCTGTGGTAGCATAACAGGAACTGTCACGACTTATCCTAAAGGGGAATTGGAGAACAAGGTAACTTGTCTGAAATCTTTCCAATTCTGCTATCAGTTGTTCTCACGCATCTGTCTTGTCAGTCCAGCTGAGCACTTCACAAAAGCAGGCGGAGCTCAGCTGAACAAATAGCTTTGGCCTGGCTAGGAGGCTTTTAGTTCCAGACATTCCAATTCTGTTGATCCATCAGCTAAAGAAACCTCTTTTTCCTGTATGTCACTGGATGAGAAGATGTAATCCCATTCAGGTCATGTCTCGGCTGCTGGTTCTGTTGACTGGAAGAAAGTTACGTTCTTCCTTGATCCAGAGGGCTTATCACACAAGAGAAAGAGCTCCTTTAAAAATACTGAGTGTTGTGTAGAGTAAGTGGATAGTTCTGGGTGTTACCCTGTTGGCCAGCACTGGATGTCTATCTGAGGCCAAGGTGAACCATGGCATGCATAAATGAGCTAGTTTGCTTGTAGCCATCTGCGCTGAAGATGTCTGAATTCCAGTGTGGAGGAGTCTTTGTGGATTTTGAATCTTAAGGGAAGCAAGATGATTTTCAGTTTTCACTTAATTCTTTGCTGTTGAGAGCACATAAAGTAAAAACAACTTATGTCTGAGAATATCAAGATGCCCAATTTTAAGAGAGCTTGTTATACCATAAGACTTTATTATAGGACCTGTATTCTCAGACCAGTCCTCTTAGAGTTTAGGTGACCTCAACTGTCAAGATGTTTCTGTGTGAAGTGTAAAGCAGTTTCTTTAGGGATCTGTTCTTAGCAGAGGATATGATAACAAAAGCCTCCAGATTTGATGTTGCATTTTGCAAGTGCCATTTTATAGTCTTAAGACTGCCTCCAGCAGTAGAAAAACATGCATATAGACAATAGCTAGAAGGAGGTAAGGCAATTATTCACCTGTGCAAATAACTGGTGTCCTTTGATAAGTTATTTATATGCATATTCCACAGTCTACCATGCATCATCTCTGCCTTGGATTCCCTTCTTCCTGGTGTCCTGTGGTAGATGAAAAGTGGCTGGCATTTGAGTGTTCTGCATTTTTTGCTCTTAACATTAGGCAGAGGACATTTGAGTGCACCATCAGGATGCTGCTGGCCAAAGGACCCAGAACCTGGGGGAGTGGGGTGAGCACACGGGTAGCAGGATGTGTCTGTTGTTGGCACATCTGAAAGAACTTAGGTTACCACACAGGTAAGTATGTATTGCTTTCAGTTTTGTTTTATTTTTTTCCTGATGCAACTTTCCTCTGCTATCAACACCCACCTGCAAACCCACTGGAGAAGTCTGGGTCTCTCTTCTTGCTTCATGCTGGTCTGCACAATGGATGGCGTTCTGTTCCTGCTCTCTGCTCTGTGTTAGCTCTCCTGGCAGAGCTCTGGGAGGTGGCTCTGAAACATCCTGCCCTGTAGCCCCCACAGGGGTGAATTTGACTTGATGACACAGGATCTCTTTTGAATTGCTTTCTTTAAATTCCAAGTAAAATGCTCCAAAATTAGGAAATGCCAGAGCCAATATTGCTGGCTAACTTTTCCTTTAGGCCCAGTGTGTATTTGTGGTGCAATATGGTTTCTGATTGTCTGATCGCACGCTACTTTTTCCTCATGGCAGTGGCCCAATTATCACAACCGTGGTTCTAATATTTCCTAAAATTTAAGTGCTTGTCTTTGCAACTTTGATAATGTTTCTTGAAAGCAGAGCATGAGTAATTGCGAACATTTTCAACAGACTGGTTCTTAAACCATTCCCTGCGAATATGCACATAACTCTAAACAATGGCTTTTACATCTCCAACATTCAGTTAAGTATAGTAGTGACAGCTGGATGACAGGTCTGTGCTTGTGTTATTATAACTGCGGGAAATTGAAAGCTTGTATTTTTCCCATGAGCTAAACTTCTTGTTGAAATCTTTGGATTTTAGCCAGAGAGCATTATGTAGATTTCTGTAAGATTCTTCATGAATGTTACTGTCTTTGTAATAGTTACAGTTCTTTATTTAGTTGATAAAAAGGAGTAAGGTCTCATCAATAGGGCACTATAACTTTCTTACCCCTGTTACTGACAGATGTAAATACAAAAAAAACGCCCAGAAAGTGGGGACACTGGGTATTTTGAAAATTAAACAAGGTGTGAATATGATTTTTATGATTATTTGGAGCAAAACATTCCCTTCTCCATCCTTCTCAGTGTTTCAGTAGAGGTCTTATATGAGAAATAACTTCTGAGTGGGGACCAAACTCTGCAAGTTAATGAATTATACTGACTGCTACAGTTTAAATAAACTTGGAAAGATGTGTCTGTGTTTCCTCTGTAACAGAAAAAGCTTGGTGACTTTAGTCACAGTATAAATGTTATTGCAAATTTAGGGAAAGCACTTCTGAAGTGCCCTCCTGTTTGCGGAGATGTAGAAGGAACTTTCTACCAGTAGTTCTTGCATTGAAGCTCTTATGTTGTCTCTGCTTGCCTCTAAGTCAAACTTTTCATCTCTTGTTCTGAAATGAAGCTTCTCACAGATTTTCGATGCTCTTTAATGCAGAATTGCAGCATCACCTGGCTAGTTTGTTGGCTTTCAAATTATTTCTTTAAATGCACCTCAGTCTTCGTCTTACCTGGTCCTGAGAATCCTTTTGTCAGAGCTGTCTGTACTAGGTTTGGGGTTTCATTGCATGCTTTATTTACTGTTTTATTGTTAAGAGGGTTACTACTATGTCTTGAACTGCCGATGTTCATTTTTATAGGGTGTTTCTTGCTTTTTTTGAAAGAGAATTCTGACTGGGGACTCATAAAAAAAGTTATGTGAACCAAGCTTAGTATATTTTCTGCTAGGTAGCCTTTAGGGAATTAGGAAGGTCACATTATTTCACATAAATCTACAAATATATTGAGTGTGGTTTCTGCCTTTCTGTAGCAAAGACATTTAAATTGCAAAACACCCTTGAAAAGGTAAATGGATATTAGAAAAAGATGTAAAATGTTTATATAGGGTTATTTTTGCTTCATTTTTGTTACTCACTTTTATCTCAATGTGTTTACAGCTGAAATTCTAGAATTAGCAGGCAATGCAGCGCGAGACAACAAGAAAGGAAGAATTGCCCCCAGGCACATCCTCTTGGCAGTTGCGAATGATGAAGAACTGAATCAGGTACCCTTTTATGTTTCAGTGTCAGAGTTACATGCTGTGGCATGAATGAAGATCCCTATCTTCATTCCCTATCCCTACAGTTCAGTCTGGCAAATGAATGAGATCACAGTTTTTTAGAGCAGAAGAAGACAAGGTTGTGCCCACTTGAATAAAAGCAAACAAGAAGATTCTGAGATATCTCATCTTAAATCATCTGGGTATAAATTTTGCTTCTTTTGCAGCCTGTGAGCCCTGTTGAGGTGGGTAAACGTGATGCTTAATTTTTTCCTCAGAGCCATCCAGTACTTAAATAAAATGTACCATGTGGAAGACCTTTTTCCAAAAGCTGTAGAAATGTGTGTTTTCTATTACACTGGTTGTGAGGCCCATCTTGGATAGGGATCTCGCTCGCTTTCTTCTTTTGCTGGCTCCAGGGCTGCCTCCCCAACCATCTGCCCAAGTACCATTAGCACCCAGACTGTGGTTTGCAATGCTCTGGCTATGAGGATCATTTGTGGGATCACTCCTATGAAAACTTGTTGAGTGAGAAGCGAGATTGTGGCATGTGCTGTGAATTGCAACATTCATGGGTGCCGGAAAGGTTCAGTCAGCATCAGAGGATTTCTTCTTGGTTGGTCTCATGTGAGGATGTATGATGTCATTCACACTTTGAAAGATTCCTGCACTTAATTTGACTGCTTTAAATAATGAAAATGTGTTGCCCATGAAGTCGTCTAGCTCTGTTTCCAGTCAAGGGGACTGAAAAGTCAAGACAGAGGCCAGGAGAGAGGGAAAAGCAGGCTAACATGATCAGCCCATTCCCTGCTCTATGGCACTGGTGAACTGAGGGTGGGGCTAGACCTACTGTTGTCAGTTAAAAATTAGCCAAACCTTGTCCTCCATGTGATATCACAGCCTGTTCCTGTTACTCACCTCTGCAGAGTAGGTTCATGGGGCTCATACTTGCTTTCACTGAATCTGTTTTCCTGCCAAGGAGATCTGCAACCAATCTGTACTTGAGCAGGGCTGCGGTGCAGTCATTTAAGTAGCCTGCAGGCACTTACCCACAATGCTTACCCTTGTTCACTGCATGTGAGTCACCCAGGACAGGTATGCAGAAAGACCAGCACTGGAGGAGAGAAGCGTTAAATTCAGTTAGTGGCTAGTCACAAGTGGTGTTCCCCACGGCTTAATGCTGGGGCCTATTCTGTTTAATATCTTTATCAATGATCTGGATGAGAGGATTGAGGTACCCTCAGTACCTTTGCAGATGGCACACAGTCGGGTGAGAATGTTGATCTGATGGAGGGTTGGGAGGCTCTACAGAGGGGTCTGGACAAGCTGGATCGATGAGCTGAGGCCAGTGGAATGAGGTCAACAAGGCCAAGGGGATGGGTCCTGCAGCTGGGTGACAACAGTCCCCTGAAATGCTCCAGGCTGATGGCAGACCCTCTGAAAATTGATGAGCCAGAATGTGGCAGAAAAGATGAGCCAGCATGTGCCCAGGTGGCCAAGAAGGTTGGTTGACAGACAGCTGAAGATGAGCCAGAATGTGTCCAGGTGGCCAAGAAGGCCACCAGCATCCTGGCTTGAATCAGCACCAGTGTGGCCAGCAGGACCAGGGCAGGATTCTTCGCCCTCGACTCAACACTGAGGAGGCTGCAGCTCCAATCCCGGGTTCAGTTTTGGGCCTCTCACTATGAGAAGGACACTGAGGGGCTGGAGCGTGTCCAGGGAAGGCCAACGGAGCTGGGAAAGGGTCTAGAGCACAAGTCTTATGACGGACAGCTGAGGGACCTGGGGTTGTTGAGCCTGAAGAAAAGGAGGCGCAGGGGAGACTTTTGCACTCTCGACAACTCCCTGAAAGGAGGCTGGAGCCAGGTGGTGGTTGATCTCTTCTCCCAAGGAACAAGCAACAGTACAAGAGGAAATGGCCTCGAGTCTCACCAGGGAAAGTTTAGGTTGAAATTAGGAAAAATGTCTTCCCCAAAAGGGTTGTCAAGGCCTGGCCCAGGCTGCCCAGGGCAGTGTTGGAGTCCCCATTCCTGGAGGGATTTCAGAGCCATGTAGATGTGGTGCTGAGAGACACGGTTTAGTGGTGGGTTAAGAGCTGGCCTTGATGATATTGAAGATCTTTTCCAACCAGAATGATTCTATGATTCCATAAGACCAGTACAGTAAGGGAGATCTCTGGGATGTGCTGGCTGAACTTACTGTCACCTACCAGGTTTCTCATTTTTGTGGATTTTTTCCCTGATAGTGTTTTCGTTGGTGTTATTTTCATGATAAAGGGACAAGGGACAGCGCTTTAGGAAGCGTGGACTCTACTTGTGTATGTACATGGAGTCAGCAAGAATAGCTGGAGTGCAGACAAAGAGAGTGTGTAACGTGCCACTCCTTTACTCTGCTTCTCCTTGCAGTTGCTAAAAGGCGTGACTATTGCAAGTGGAGGTGTCCTGCCCAGGATTCAGCCAGAGCTTCTAGCCAAGAAACGGGGTGCCAAAGGCAAATCTGAGACCATCCTTTCCCCTGCTCCTGAGAAGAAGGGAAGGAAATCCATGGTGAACAAAAAGAGTGGGAAGAAGGCAAAGTCTACCAAAGCCCGGACACCCAAAAAGGTAAGCAGGAGGCAGATACAGGATTCCAGAGGTGTGGGAGAGGGAGTGGATCCAAACCAACTAAGATTATTAGGAGGAATAAATTAGTGCTTGTGCATTGTTAGTAACTGAAAATGAGAAGTAGGAGTTGATACAGATGCACCAGGTTTATTTTTTTCTCTAAACATTAGAAGTAAAGGCAAATACGGTATTTTTTAAATGAATTTTCATAGCAAAAACCTTTAAAGCTTTAAGGGAAACTTTTCAGATTTCCATGTCACCCTTCATAATACTTTCTTGATAACTGTGTACTCTCTTTATCTCCACACTCAATGTGTGGTAGTGAACTCTGGCTTTTAAAATAACAGAAGCAGTATTTTAAAAGATTTTCTACTTGGGAGATGCCACACCTTCAGCATTGTACAGCTACCGGGTTGCTGTTAAAGGTTTTTTGCTATCCAGAGAATTCGTTCTGACACGGTACATAAATGTCATTTTGACAAGCTCATTGCTTCATGAGTTCTTAGGTGTGCTATTGTTAATAGCTTTTAAAAGAGTTGCAAGAAGAATAAATGACTCAGAACTTGACCACTGCACCTTCCTTTATGATTGCCCATCCTCTGTCACGGTCCAAAATGGTTTAATTTGGTAAAGCACTAACCCAGATCAGCGTTCTTGGTATCTCATTCCAGGGCACGTCTTAAAATCACTGCAGAATTTTTGATTGATTGGATTACAAGATGCTAAGTTGTGTGAAGGTGGGGCCTCTAAGCTTTAATATATTTCCGTGGCTGAGAATGTGCAGAAACAACTTTTATAAAGAAAACAGAGTTACTTCATAGAATGCCTCTGTGTATTGGTCTCATCTACCACCTTACTTTGAATCATGCACATGCAGAGTTTGAGACTTGTTAGGAGGAGTGAGCTTCTTGTCATACCTTAAATCAAATATTGAGATGTGAAGACATGATCCCACAGTCCTGGTAGGAGCAGGTTTCCTGCTCCTGGAACTGGGGTGCATGAAGAAGTATGTCCCACAAAGGGGATTAGTTATTTAATTTTGTCATTCTGACTGCTTGTACGGAGGTGGGTTGGCTCGCTCCTGTCAATATGGATTCTGATGTATGATTTGTTAGCTGACAGGGTATTTTTTAGGCTATAAAGATTTTTTTTTCCTTCAGATGGGAGCATTGACTAGGTTACTAAGTTACTAAGTTTGATTTAGTATGACCTCTTCTCCCTTAACAGCAAAAATAAACTAGCACACCCCCACCCATAAACAACAACCTTAATTGTTAGTAAAACTACAGATGGATGTGGGTGCCCTTATTCTTAATGTGACTGCAAACGTATGTAATGCCTCAGATGAACCTCTGATGTTTTAGCGTTATATAAATGGTGAAAACTTCTGTTGTTACATAATCTTTGGAGATTAACAGGCTATGAGTAATGTAATGATTTGAGAAGATAAGATCTACAGTAACTGATTAAATCTATCCATTACTGAATAATGGTAAATGTTCTTTTATATTTTAACTTTTTTCCTGTGAGAGTTCTTGCTTTTTTCTTCCACCAAATAGAACAAACAAAAGGACAATGAAAAAGAAGGAGCTTCAAATTCAACATCTGAAGATGGACCTGGGGATGGTTTCACTATTTTGTCCTCCAAGAGCCTCGTGCCAGGACAAAAGGTAATGCAACGTTATGACAGATTGGGATCACAATAATCAACCCTAGCAAAAGCAGGCAGAAAACACCAGTACAAAATCTTCTCTACAGTCCCTCTTAGTGGTCCCAAATTTAAAGCCAAAACTCACTTGAGCCATGCTGATTAATTTCTTGGCCTAAGCTGTGTTAGTTTTGTTCAGTTTGGACTTGGCTGTGTTGTGCCTGGCTTACTGCCAAACCAGGTTTAGCCTTCTAGGCTATTTATTATTTATAAAACAGTATTTCTGGGCCAGGTCCCAGGATCACCCAGCAACTTCCAGATGTGTGCCAGCTGCTGCTCCCTCACTGTTCAAATTGAGGACCTCAGCAGAGCTGCAGGACATGTCTGCTTCTCCATCTTGCCACAGACTGTGACACCTTACCTGACCACAATTACAAAACTGTCCCACCAAAATACTTGCATGTTCTTGGTGTCCAGCCAGTTGTTGGTCCCATACTATTATTTTTTTTTCCCCCTGTACTCGCCAGGAGGGTTTTTCCTGCCTTAATTTTGGACCCTAAAAGCTGTAATCTGACTGTGTAGATTCAGCTTCCGTTTCCTTTGTTAAAGTTCAGTCCTGTACTAAGTTCCTCTAGAATCTGTGTGGCTTCTCACTTTCTTTTCTGAAATGGGCAGTGCTCATTGTTCTGGTTAGGAGTTAGAGCACTACAGTGTATCTTGGAAGAAGTGAGGCGTGCTGGGCCCACATTCAGCAGCTGTAAAGTCTTTTTAATGGTTTTTAGGGTTTGTGTCCTTTGTTGTTGCTCTAAGTGATGAGACTGTGAAATCTGGGGAGCAGCCTTTTTTGAGCACCTTAAGATGTCAAGTTTTGGCCAGTTCCTATATCCAGATGCATGGATGGGTAAAGCTTTTCTTAATTTATTTATGCCAGGAACTGAAAGGGTAATTATTTGGGTGGCGAAGCCTTTATAGATCAGCATAGTATTCAGTTCTTCTTCTCAGCCCCTAAAGTAGTTAACTGAGAACAAGTGTTTCTACACAAGAAACGCTTTTAATTTTAATAGTTTTCTCTTTAAACAAGCATTTCCAAAACCCAGACTTTTCAAAGTGTGATGCTAGGACATGAATATTCTAGCAGTAACTTAGAATCGTAGAATAGTTTGGGTTGAAAGAAACCTTTAAGATCATCAAGTCCAACTTTTAACCCAGCACCACCAGGTCACCACTAAACTGTATGCTTCAGTACCACATCTAAACAGCTTTCCGATTCCTCCAGGGATGGGGACTCCAACACTGCCCTGGGCAGCCTGGGCCAGGCCTTGACAACCCTTTTGGGGAAGACATTTTTCCTAATTTCAACCTAAACTTTCCCTGGTGAGACTCGAGGCCATTTCCTCTTGTACTGTTGCTTGTTCCTTGGGAGAAGAGATCAACCACCACCTGGCTCCAGCCTCCTTTCAGGGAGTTGTCGAGAGTGCAAAAGTCTCCCCTGCGCCTCCTTTTCTCCAGGCTCAACAACCCCAGGTCCCTCAGCTGTCCGTCATAAGACTTGTGCTCTAGACCCTTTCCCAGCTCCGTTGGCCTTCCCTGGACACGCTCCAGCCCCTCAGTGTCCTTCTCATAGTGAGAGGCCCAAAACTGAACCCGGGATTGGAGCTGCAGCCTCCTCAGTGTTGAGTCGAGGGCGAAGAATCCTGCCCTGGTCCTGCTGGCCACACTGGTGCTGATTCAAGCCAGGATGCTGGTGGCCTTCTTGGCCACCTGGACACATTCTGGCTCATCTTCAGCTGTCTGTCAGCCAACCTTCCCCAGGTCCTTTTCCACTGGGGAGTTTCCAGCCACTTGTCCCCAAGACTAGAGCATTGCAGGGGATTGTTGTGACCCAAGTGCCCTTGGCCTTATTGACCTCATTCCACTGGCCTCAACCCATCAATCCAACCTGTTCAGATCCTTCTGTAGAACCTCCCTACCTTCAAGCAGATCAACACAGCCACCTAACTTAGTGTTGTCTGCAAAGTTCCTCTGGAGCAATCTCCCAAGCTGTGGGTATATCACACAATTTGGGTGGTGTGCAAATTAATTAATTAAAGGCTGAATATCAGAATCACACATATTGAACACAATAAAACTGCTGAACCAGCCTCCTTTCATTTTAGTTTTTGGTATGAAAATGATTTGACATTCGGACCACTGGGGTTTTTTTCCACTCCCTCATTATTATTTTACAGCTTTCTCTGACACAGAGTGACATCAGCCATATTGGCTCCATGAAAGTAGAAGGCATCGTTCACCCTACAACTGCTGAAATAGATCTCAAGGAGGAAATAGGTGAGGCTCTGCTGCAGGTAGGAAAAAAAACAGATCTAGAGTTGGAACAGTAGATGAAACTACTAGCTGCCTGCTGAGACCCCATCCTGTTTCACCTGAATCTTCCCCAGGCCATAAAATATCACTTTAACCTCTTCTGAAAATCAGGCTGGATCTGACAAGGTATAACAGGCTAATCACTAATTTATCCTTTTTTAATGATGCCTTATGACAATCAAAACACAGATCATTTGTTGAAGCACGTGAGCAGCAATGGTGTAAAGCATCATTATTGAGGTCTTCATTGGATTGTTTTTACAGCTGCTTCTGAAAATTCCGTGACTAAAATAATATTTAATAACACCTCTATGCTTTTCATTGTAGGATTTTATGTACTTTAGGAATACTTACGTACAAAGCCTTACGCTGCTCATGTGAAATAAGGAAATATTATTACTGTTGGTGTACAAATGTGGAAATTGAAGCAAGTGAGATGTAAAAAAGATATTCAGTCAGTCGCATAGAGGGGCATGGGCTTTTGGATCATTGTTTTATACACTCAGTCATCAAGATCTTCACGGGCATCCCGGCTGTGTTTATTTCAGAAAGTAGTAGAGCTTGTATGTTGAGTTGATTTTGGAGGCTGAAATCTAAATCCTGAAAATCCCCCTTTTAACTATTTCAGCCGTAAGTCAGAGTAAGGTAGCATTCTTACAAGTAATTATATTAATTTCCAGTAATAACTTAAAGGAGTTTCAAACCAATAAAAAGTAAACTGTATCTGTGGCTACATAGAGAGGTAAATGTAGACATCAGCTGCTGCTGCTGGAAACAGGATAATATGTGTACAATGTTCTTCTTTTAAATAATGTTGATTTTCACATTGACCCTTTGAAACCAAGGCCTTGTGCTCTGTGTCCTTGCAGGCAAAGCATTGGAAAAGGCTGGAGGGAAAGAGTTTTTAGAAATGGTAAAAGAGCTTCGCAAATCTCAAGGACCTCTAGAAGTTGCTGAAGGTAAGAAGGATACCATGCTCTCTTTGGTAACAGCTCATTTTGGATTTTCCTTTTCTCTGAACATTCTGTTCTTGATTATGTATGTGCCTTTGCTTATGTGATGTAGATGTTTCTGTTTCTTACGTGAAGCTGTCACTGCTATGGACAGCCTACTTAGAGGGGGGGAAAAAAGGAAGAATAGGATACCCTTGTGCTGTGCACATTCTGTCTTTGGGCTTCTAGGCGCCACTGTAAGTTACAGGAGACTGATTAATTTATCTTAGGCAATTTCTGTCCTTGGGAGTCCAAAACTTAAGGAAGACTTGTGCTGTCACCTATGTAAAAGGTGCTATGTCACCTTTTCGTACAAGGTATTTTGCTTCATCTTTGCAATGAATCACAGTTGTATGCCGTAACATCAAAGTAAACTACTTTTCTCTTCCCAGGGAAGAGGATAATCTTAGTTTAATGGGAAGATGTATGCTCTCAAGCATTGTGTTGTGTTGCTATGTTTGAAATTGCCCCTTCTACTGGTTTTGAGGCAAGGGATAATAAATGGTTGTTAATCACTGGAGGTCTGCTATAAACACTTGAGCTCCATCCTAATGGGCTTGAATTCGAGTGCTGCTCACAGGATACCTGTGTTGTTTGCAGTCAGTTTGCTCCCTATGGTTAAAGTCCTGATGTGTCTCCTCTGGTTGAAATTTAAGTAGCACAGTGAAGCATGAGACAGAATTCTTCTCTGACTGCAAGAAAATTCCCCTGTGATGGTGGACAAGTGAATAAATCAAAGCTTTTTATGCTTGGACATCAACTGGACAGCTAATTTCAGGGTGTTTAACCTGAGATTCCCAAGACCCAGGTTTTCAGAAGTCCTAATGGTCACAACTGCAACAAAAGCAACCTGATGCTATGCTGTGGGCTCTGCAGGTCCTGGAGAAATATTAGGCTTTCTGAAAAAATTAATCTGAGATTTCTAATTGGACATAACTGGTGTAGAATTTCAACAAGCATCTCTGATTTTTCATGTCATTGTCTGAAATTACCCAGCTGTGAAGTGGGTCTAAATATTGCTCCCTAACACTCTGGAGCTGTAATGATGATGCAGGATGTTTGTGCCAAGCATTCAGATAAGGCAGTGACAGCACTGCAGAAATGACTGTTGGGGGATTAATCATACTGTTTTCCATGTGAGGTTTTGATACGTTACATAAAACAAATCCAGAGGCTGTGCTGAGTGAGAAAACTATAAAATATTAGTTGACAAACCATGTGTTAACCAAATGAGACCCGGGTTCTTTGGTCTCCCAAGAAATAATAATTGATCACAGAATTAATGATGAGACAGTCAGATTAAGATTGCAAGTGAGCCGTTGTGTTTTCTTTGGAGAGGTAATGTAATTAAGAAAGTATGTTGGGTTGAGAGGTCATTGCAGGGTGGTTTCTATTCAAAACTAAATGTTATATTTTCATTTGTGTTAGCTGCACTTACTCAGTCTAGCGGCCTAGCAGCAAAGTTTGTCATCCACTGTCACATCCCACAGTGGGGCTCGGACAAGTGTGAAGAGCAGCTTGAAGAAACTATCAAGAACTGCTTAACAGCTGCAGAAGACAAGAAGTTGAAGTCAGTGGCTTTCCCTCCATTTCCCAGTGGCAGGTATGACTCATTCTGCATAGGAGGATTCTGTATTGGGTAGCAATGGTATGATCAGCTGTCAGAGAATCATAGGATCATAGAATTAACAAGGTTGGAAAAGACCATAGAGATCATCAAGTCCAACCTGTAACCTATTACCTAACCTATAACCAACCTATTACCTAATATCATCCCATCATCTAAATCATGTTCTTAAACACACCCAAAGACGGTGACCCCACCACCTCCCTGGGCAGCCTATTCCAGTAGGAAATCACTCTCTCTGTAAAAAAGATTTTCCTAATATCCAGTTTAAACCTCCCCTGACGCAGCTTAAGACTGTGTCCTCCCGTTATGTCACTGGTAGCCTGAGAGAAGAGACCAAGCCCCACCTGGCTACACCATCCCTTAAGGTAATTGTAGAGGGCAGTGAGGTCTCCCCTGAGCCTCCTCTTCTCCAGGCTAAACAACCCCAGCTCCCTCAGTCTCTCCTCATAGGGCTCGTGAGCTGCTACTGCTGCTGCGATAGACAGGTACCCTCTGATCTGCGGCACCCTGTCTCCAGAGCTGGCTGTGGCTGGTGCAGTCTGACATCACACTTCTCCAGGAGCTTGAAGTGCAACGTTTGCATGGAATGGTCAGAAAGCCTTTTATATTAAGGAATTAGCTAACCTATAGAAGAACGGAGCAGACACACTGTGTTTTTCTCTTGCTTCTCAGTCATTTTCATTCTGCTAAGCTGGGGAGGCACCACTTTAGTTTTTATATCACTTCATTTTGCTATGGTGAAGCTTATTAAAACCACACTCATACCAATAAAGCAGCATAATACTGAAGGCAAGTAGCAGTGATGCAACCTGAGCTAGGTAAATGTGGGGTGTTCACTTAAGTCATCTTGAGAATATTTATTAAACCGACTAGTCACACAACATCTTTTCTTTCAAAAGAAAACAAGTGTTTCTCAAATAGAGTTCTGCTTTAAAAAGGGAACTAGGAAACCTATTGTGAAACTACACATTTCTTTCTCAATAACTAGCAAATAAGATGCCCTTTACTAAGAAATCCAAAGGTTTTTTTCTTTTTTTTTTTCTTCTTTTTAAACCAACAGTTTGTTAATCTTGCTTGGTCTCTGATCACAAGAAGCTTTACACAAGCCCTGCAAACTGCAGAAATTTTTCATTCATGTTGGAGTTTGCACGCTTATCTCTAGGTTGAAATGTAACTACTGATTTTGTTAGGAATGTCCAAAGAGTATAGTACATAGTCCAGTCCTCTCATGTTGGACCAGTATTGAATAAACAAAAGTAAAACTGCATTTTCATCAGTAGAATTACCACAGATAACTAAATACGCAGAAGGTAAAAAAGCCATTTTCACACAGGCATTTTTCAAGACAAAATAAGATTTTGATGGATCAGGACAAACAAATAGAGGAGCAGTGCAATTCTCGATGATTTTTTGTCCTTTATACACAGATCTTTTTGTTTATAGTGTTTGGGCAAAGCAAAATGTGATCAATTGTTTTACCACTCTTTAATAGTAAAGTTCAGCTTTCAAAAATGAACTGTAGCTTTTAATGTCAATGGAAATAGTCTCTATAGATCTCATGTCTCCTGTGAGCATTATCTAAGACTAATCCAGTCTTGGAGCGTTTGTCTTAGTGTAGATCCTGCTGCTGCTTCATTCCGTTTCACTCTCTATTGCTCTTACAATTACTGCTGCTAACAAAAAATAGAGTAAGTCTTGCAAGGTGCTGCTGGTTTACGCTTTATTTATCAAAGGACGTCCAAGTTGTCTGAAAAAAGGGAGTTTTTCAAATAAGACTTAATGGTTTTGCTGTCGCTTTATTCCACCTACATGTCTTCACACAAAATGCTGGGTTTGTGGGTAGATTAGGAATTATGCTGTATCGGTTCTGTGAATTTTCATCTTTTCTCTGTCCCATCTTAAGGACTGTTTACAGTAACCGATGTCTAAATTCTGCCAGGGCTTTTCATCTCTGTGAAATGTAGTTTAGATTAAATTGTTTGTGCTGTGAAGCAGATAGAAATTAACTGAAAAATATTTCTGAAAAATCCCTATCAATAACTTTCAGTCCATAAATTAAAAGTAGGAAAATCTGTTTGCTAGTAATCATTACAATGAGCATGGATACAAAAGTTGTCGATGACTAGTTTATAAGTTCATTTTTTTGGATGGTTTTTAATAAAAAAATATGATAAGTAGTCTGAAATCATTGACATTAAATTGCGTAAGAAGTGAGTAGTACTAAACTTTGGAAAGTAAAACCAAATACACATCACAGTGCTATCAGGGGTGGTTGTGGGGGATTAAGACAAAACCACTGCAGAGGCACCTCTGCATGCCATTAAAAGAAATAAGATAGTTTTTCAAGTGCAAGGATTGTTAGGCATTGGAATGGCTTATCTGTGTATTCTGATGTAGCCTCATCACTGAAGATCTTTTAAGCATAGGTCAGAAAAACATTTTTTCAGAAGCACAAAATTTATATTTAATCCTGCCTCAGAGGAAGGATGTGGGCTAGGTGTGCTGGGTTGTTTTTTGGGCATGGATCCTACTTCCTCTGGAGCATTATCATGAAGTAGAAGCTAAATAGGAGGCATTAGACTTGAGAGCAGCCGCAGCAGAGTTATGCCCAAAGACCCATCTGAAATCTTAGCTGGATCTTAACTCCACCTTCAGAGAATTCAGTATGTCCCAATAAAGTCTCTTCTAGGCTCTCCAAGGTACGTGGCTTCTGCATGGTCATGTAGCAAGCATTGCATCAACGCTGTTCAGTAGCTTCTTGTAGCGTGGAGAGGCAAGCAAAGGAACTGTGTTGCAACTTGAATGGTTTTGTGACTTGAAAATGGAGTATGGAAATGATTAAGATGGAAAAAACGCTGCTGCCAAAACAATTGAATCTCAAAGACGTGGACCAGGTGTCCCAAGAGATGTGAGCACAGTTCAAGAGTCTGCTTACTGTAAAGACAGGTAGCTTTTCGTTTTCAGATTGTAGGCTGGAGAATATCACCATCAAAATGAATGGGTGAATGTGTCTGGGCTTTAATTTGGCTTGGGGTTGTAATTTCAATTCTTTTCACTGAAATCTCAAGCAAAGTATTTTTAGTGACAGTGAAGTCAGTGAAGTAGTTCATGTATCTTATCTTTTTTTTCAGTTTTCAATTAAAAAAATTATTAGCCCTTGAATCTTTTAGCCTGCCCAGCATGGCATGGAAAAGTCTTAATTCTAATGGTGAGCATTAAAAATCTTTGTGTGGTAAATGGAAACAGTAACTATGACAGCAAGGAGATTAATACAGCAGCAGATTAATATTGTTATCAAAACCTTATGGTTTGCTTCTGGGACTTACAGGTTGCCAGACTGTAACAGGTACTCTCTGAACAGCAGCCTGTAATTGGTACAGCTACAGCTTGTTCATTCAGCAGCACATGTGCACAATGCTCTTGCGGGCAACTGACACTCACTTGTTCTGTTTTCTTCCTCTACCACACAGAAACTGCTTCCCAAAACAGACAGCAGCCCAGCTGACTCTAAGAGCTATTTCCACCCATTTTGACGGCACCAGCTCTTCCTCCTTGAAGAACATTTACTTTCTGCTCTTCGACAGTGAAAGTATTGGCATCTATGTGCAAGAAATGGCCAAGCTAGACACCAAGTAGCAACAGGAGCCAAATGAAACTTTATTTTTCAACAAACTTGAGTAGCATTAAAAGCATTAGAGGTGGG
>WEIS01025570.1:0-10031 GCA_013389965.1 Todus mexicanus | reverse complement strand
CAGGGGGTAGTGGTGCCCTGGCAGTGCTGGGGGAACGGTTGAATTCCATGAGCTTAAAGGTCTCTTCCAACTAAAACAATTCCCTGATTCTATGAAATACCATAGCCAGAGTTTGAGCTCACCTGTGAGGGTGGGGGGTGCTGGGTTGTCTCCTGCATCTCTCTTCTTCCTCCAGGTGACGGAGATCCTGGATTACTGGGGTCCAAACTCGGGCCCGCTCACCTGGCGCCTGACTCCTGCCGAGGTCCGGCAGGTCCTGGCTCTCCGAATCGACTTCCGCAGCGAGGACATCAAGCGGCTGCGCCTGTAGCTGGTCAGTGCTTGGGTCAGCACCGCGCCAGAGGTCACGGTGGGAAGGCTGCAGCCCTGAAAAGCCTGCCCCAGGGTTGGTCGGCTGTCAGACAGTGTGGGGATGGGGTATGTCTGTCCTTCTGCTCGTGTTCCTCAGAGCAAAGGGCCTTCCTGAGCTTGGGAAGAAGAGCTGCCATCCTTTTGTTGGAGCAGAAAGAAGGCAGTAGAGAAATCTCTCATGTTGAGAGCAGCACAACGCTACTTCTGAAGACATGTGCTCGCCTGCTGCCCTCATCTTGCTGCCCTGGGGGGCCCACGGGTCAGGACATTAGGGAGCTGGTGTGGTGTGGGTCCCCACAGTTGCGTTCCTTCTGCGGCATGAGCTTAAGGGCCAGCTGCTGGAGTCCTACAAATCCTGAGCCCTGGCTCTCCTGGTGGCAATGGGAACCATTCTGCCCAAGGGAAAAGGGATGATTTCCATGGAAAATCCCAAGGAAGCTGCTGTAGGAGGTGGGGCTGTGTCCTGGGTTCTGAAAATAAACCTTGCCTGGCTGAGCAGCAGCGTAAGCTGATGTGTTGTCTGTGGGTCTGGAGGGAGCCAAGAGCTGTGGGACAAGTGCTACGCACCAGTTCTCCTCTCCTACCCTGTGCCAAGGCATCAGGAGGAGCTTCCTGCCTGCCCCGAGCTGGCACTGGCACGGGGCAAGTCCAAACCCCCCTGAGATGGTGCCACCCCACCGCTTGGCAATGCTCGGTGCTGGCCCCCGTCCCTCAGGGCTGTGGAGGGCGATGCCACCACCCCTGCAAGAGCTGTGCCCTCGTGTTGCTGGAGCCTCGTTCTCTTGCGATGAGCCCTGCTGGGGACAGAGGGGCACGAAACGTGCTGAGAACAAACCTTTTTATTCAAAGAGGCTGCAGGGACTAGTAACTCGCTGCAGAATTAGTGTCTTGGCACAGAAAAGGGGCTTGAAGCTACTTCCAGGTGAATCCCTGGTGCTGGAGCATTGCACGGCCAACAAGCAGTGCAGGCCCCTGCTGCTGGAAGAGCAGGAAGGGGCCTACTAGAGGTGGCAGCACAAATGCTGTTCTTTTCCCTTTGGAGAACCGTGAAAAACTGGAGTGAAAACCCAAAAATCAGCCTAGAGGCCTTAGCAAACAGTCCTTCTAGGGGTGGGTTCTGCCTGCCCAGTTCGTCACAGCTTCTGTGGCTTTTGGGGCAAGGAGCAGCACAAAAAGGGCCAAATCAAGGTCTGTGGCACCTGCTGGAGTCACTTCTAAAACCATGCTTCAGATGGCGGGTGGCTGCTCCCCCTCTTCCCCCACATCTCTGCCAGGAACGGGTCAGGGAAGGTCTTCAGAGAGCCGCGTCCTCTCCAGGTTGAGCACCATCCTTCGGATCACATCCCACAACCTCCACAGAGAAACCGCCCGTGTCCACTTCAATGCTGTGGATGCTGAAGTTGCCCAGTCCCTAGGAAAAAAAAGAAAAAAGCATTATAAGGCGGGTGAGGAGCCAGCAAAGGACGTGTTCTCACCTCTGAGGTCCTGGGGAAGGCTGAGGGGACAACAAGCGAGCTTTTAACAAGCCACCCATGCCAGCAAACCGCCCAGGAGCTCAGTCTCACCTTGGTTCTCGCTAGGATTTGGTGCAAAGCCTCTTTCTGCCGAGGGGCTTTGGTCAGGACGTAAAGGAAGCCGCCGCCGCCAGCCCCAGCCAAGCATTGCCCATAGACGTAGGGCTGCAGCGTGTCCATCATGCGCCTGACAGCCAGCGGCTCGCACCCAGGGGCCATGCACTTCTTCTGCTGCCAGTAGCGGTCCAGACACTTGCCCACGAGCGGCAGGTTACCTGCAGGGAGAGGATATCGCAAACTGGGGCAGAAACTTGTCCCTGCCTTGCCCGTTCAGCCCAAGCTAAATTCTGCCTTCTCATCTACCCAGTTCCTCGCAGCCCTGCCTGCCGAGCAAGCAAACCCAGCCCTGTCACGTTGCTGTTTATTTTTAATCCTCCACAGGGGGAGGATCTGTCTGCTTTAATGCGCCGGCTTCCCTTCCGCAGCGTCCCCGCAGCCAAAGGCCAAATGAATCCACCGTGCAGGCTGGGCCCTGCCCCCAGCCCCACTGGGATGGCTCATGGAACATCAAACAGCTGCAGAGAATCCTCGAATTGATTTGGTTGGAAGAGACCTTTAAGCTCATCCAGTCCACCCGTTCCCCCAGCACTGCCAGGGCACCACTACCCCCTGTCCCTCAGCACCACATCTCCACAGCTTGGAAACCCCTCCAGAGATCAGGGGGACTCCACCCCTGCCCTGGGCAGCCTGGGCAACCCTGGACAGTGGGGAAGAAATTGTTCCTCAGCTCCAACCTAAACCTCCCCTGGGGCAACTTGAGGCAGGTTCCTCTTGTCCTGTCACTTGTTCCTTGGGAGCAGAGCCCGACCCCTCCTGGCTCCAACCTCCTGTCAGGGAGTTGTGCAGAGCCACAAGGTCTCCCCTGAGCCTCCTTTGCTCCAGGCTCAACACCCCCAGGTCCCTCAGCCGCTCCTCCCCAGCCTCCTGCTCTAGCCCCTTGCCCAGCTCCGTTGCCCTTCTCTGGCCACGCTCCAGCCCCTCCAGGTCCTGCTGGGAGTGAGGGGCCCAAAGCTGAGCCCAGGATTTGAGGGGCGGCCTCCCCAGTGCCCAGGGCAGGGGGACGATCCCTGCCCTAGTCTCATTGTGTCTGACACCCCTCTTCTTGAAGTGTTCACTCATGCCCAAACCTTGGGGCACTGCCTGTAACACACCAGTGGGTCTGGAGGAAGATCTGAGGCTTCTGCAGCTGCAAGAACCTGCACACACACGCACACACACCCCCCGCCCCCAGGTTTCCGCCCTCCCAGGACTTCACAGACTCTCCCTGGGGAACTCTGGGTCTCCTCAGTCACTAGAAGGGCTGGGCTGGCCCAAAGCTCCCACCTTGCCTCAAGGCCTGGGCACACTCCTCGGCGTTGCTCACCAGCGCATCGGCGTTGTGCACAGCGGAGGGCAGCCGGGCGTACCAGTTCCTCACCACGTCCTGCAAGAGGCCAGAACATCCCCGTCACCATCCTCCTGGCTCCAGCAGCACCCGGTGAGGCAGTGTCTCCCCACCGCCTTCAGTGCCAGCTCCCCAGTGAAGGGGACAGGCACCGAAGGCCACGGGGGGAGCAGAGGCCAGAGCTGGCGGCGACACCTGGAGCAGGTTGCGGGCCAGGCGAGTCTTCCCCGTGTACACCAGCAGCAAGTGATCGTTGAGCGTCTGGGTAAAACCCTCAGGCACTGGGATCTTCTCCACCTCCACCCTGAGCGGCAGCCGTGCCTTCGACCTCCCGATTTTGATGCCGGGCACGAGCCCACCCACCTGGTCCTGCCAACCACCGCCTGCGAAGCAGAGGGTCCTGAGCCACCGCTGAGCCCCCCGCCCCACAGCCCGGCTGCTCCCCCCATCGCTACCTGTCGTGAGCCGCTGCTCGAGGTGCAGCACAGCGTGGATGAGGGACTCGGTGCTGGCAGCCTTCCCCGCCGCCCGGTACAGCGACGCCATCACCGCCCCTGCCAAGATGCTGCTGGTGCCTGCAGGGAGCACGGGCAGGGCCAGGGTGCTCATCGGAGCCAAGGGGCAGAGAGAGGGATGCCCCATCCCGGTGCTGGCAGCAGGAGGGACCCTCCGGCACCACCCCAGCCCTTTCCCTGCGGACTCACCGAGGCCAGAGCCGTGGGGCAGCTTGGACCAGGTGTGCACCTCAAAGCCGCCCCCGAAGCGCTCCATCAGCTGGGCCCGCAGGGGCTGCTGCGAGGGGAACTGCACGACCTGGGTGCAGATAAAGGCGGCTTTGAGCAAGGCTCCTGGGAAGAAAGAGAAAGCCACGCTGGTGTTTGCTGCGCTACCTGCTCCCGCGCCCCATCATCCCCAAAAAGGGCCACCATGGGGTGAGGACACCAAGGGGACACGATGGGGACGGAGCCAGGTGGTGCTGCCTCACCCGGCGCGTGCGGCTGGCAGTAATCCCGCAAGTGCTCCAGCTCCCGGCACACCAGCTCCACCGTTGCCGCCTCGCTCCAGGACATCCCGCCGAGGCTGACGAGGCGCAGCTCAGGCTCACGGATGCGCCGCACCCGGGCGCCGATGGGCCGGGTCCCGTCCACCAGCACCGCCACGTCCACCACAGCCCCGCCGTGCTCGTAGGTGATAGGGGGAGTGTCACTCCAGCCGCCTGCCGAGATGCACCATCAGCTCCCCTCAGCACCCCAACTTCTCTTCCCCCAACACAGAATCATTGAATCATTTATGTTGGAAGAGATCTCTAAAGACCATCATATCCAAGAGCTCCCCCAGCACTGCCAGGGCACCACTACTCCCTGTCCCTCAGCACCACATCTCCACGGCTTGGAAACCCCTCCAGGGGTCAGGGGGACTCCACCCCTGCCCTGGGCAGCCTGGGCCCGGCCTGGGCAACCCTGGACAGTGGGGAAGAAATTGTTCCTCAGCTCCAACCTAAACTTCCCCTGACTGGGGCAACTTGAAGCCAGTTCCTCTTGTCCTATAAACATCAGGGGGTGACATGGATCATCTGCCTGAGGGGACACACTCACCAGAGAGGTCCAGACGGGCTGGACAGGCCACCTGCACCCAGTGCCCCAAGGGAGGCAGCTCCGCCTGCCCCACGGTGACAAACTGGCACGAGGACATGACCGCCTGCCGGACCAGGATCTGCTCAGCCCCCTCGTAATGCCGTGCTGCTCTCACCAGCAGAGCCGCACTGGGAAAAGAGCGATGTTTAGCCCACCACTGCGGCTCCTCGATCACGCCAATGCCCGGGATGGGGCACTGCGGCTCGCCAGCCCCAGCCTCACCTGCTCATCCACTTCTGCCGCTCAGCAGCCAGCTCCTGGACACCGCCGGCGATGTCCCCACTCTCCAGGCGCCTGAAAGCTGAGGCCCACTCCCTGTTGGCAGCGGGCCCGCTCCGCAAGCCTCCTTCCCCTCGCGCCATGCAGCCCAGGACCTCGGCGATGCAGGCGAGCGCCCGTGCTGCAATGCCAGCATCACCGGCGGTAGAGGCAACTGCAAAAGAAAAGGAGGCTGCAAAGCCACAGCCAGGCTGCAGGTCACCCAGCATCGCAGTGTCCAGGCGCAGTTGGAATCTCTCCAGACAAGGAGACTCCACAACCTCTCTGGGCAGCCTGGGCCAGGCTCCAACACCCTCACCCCAAACAAGTTTCTCCTCCTGCTCAGATGGAACCCCCGGGGTTCCACTTGTGTGGCTTGCGCCCACCCCAGCTTGTTGGATAGTCTGGGGGTGTCACTGGGAAGCGTGGGGAGCACCCAACAGCCCTGATACCCCAAGATACAAGACACAGCTGGTTTGTGCCCAGCTCACCCTCGTCCAGTGTGCCCAGCACAGCCTCGTGGTAACCCTCATGGACAGCGCTGCGGGCAAGCGGCAGGAGGCTGCTGTCCTGGCGCTCCAGCAGCACCCGCCGCACCTTGCGCTGGCACTGCTGGAAGAAGAGGGCCCGGCGGGCACCCAGCTCGGCCGCCTTGTCCAGGCAGGGCAGCAGCTCCTGCCAGGACATGCGCCAGGCCCCTCGCCAGCGCGCCAGCCGCTCGGCAGCCACTGCCGCCGGGGCCAGCAGCCACAGCACGTCCTCCAGCCCCAGCGCCTCGTGGGCGTGCAGCACCGGGAATAGCCGGGCGCTCAGCAGGCAGCGGCTCCTCCGTGGCGTCTCGGCATCCCAAAGGTCCCCTTCCCTGATGGAGGGAGAGCCCATCAGCATCACCCTGCGGCTCCAGGACACCTTCCAGGAGGGGAGGGGGGACACAGGATGGATTGAGGTGGCCACAACACCTCCCACTGCAGCCATCCCCCAGGGGAGCAGGGTCTCCTGTCCCATCCTGCCACATGGCACTTACCGAATGCCCGTCCGATGGAAAAACTCAGCCCAGGGCACGTTTAAGTAGGTGGCCTCTTCAGCGGGGCTCTGCGAGGGGACAGAGGAGCTGGTGACACAGTGGCTTCACCGGGAGCCTCACACCACCTCGCTGCCCCTCCTACCTGCCAGTCGTCGAGGCGGCCGGTGAGCGTGAACACGCGGCAGGGCAGGTCGCGCAGCCGGACATGGTGGCCCTGCAGGACAACGTCGCGCAGGGGACAGCCCTGCAGGGCTGGCGAGGAGCCTGCGGCGAGGCCGGAGAGGAGGCAGCCAGGTCCGATCTCAAGAGGACCCTGCGGAAGAGGCCTCGAGTAGCATCGCTGGCCCCAGAGCAACCCCCAGACTAGAGCCACATCTCAGAAGGGACAACCACTGTGGGAGGCGAGCTGGGGCCAGAAGGACACACTTTGTCACAGGGCTGCAGGGACGTGGACTGCAGAAATTCAGGCCAGGTGGAAGCTGTGACAGAGCCCCCAAGGAGAGGATCTGTGGTCTGCGGGGAGGGGCAGCCCAGCAGTGACAGCCTCCTCCCTTTGCCTGGTGAGGGTGACAGCCACCAAGATCCCCAGCACCCGCTGAAATGCAGCCCTGAAGAGGAAGGACACCCCAAACCTCCCAGATGTGGGTCCTCCACCCCAGGCAGGGCCACCTCAGCCTGCAGCCATTCTCCGCACTGAGAACTCAGGGTCATCCCCACCCCAGCCACCTACCTGGAGGTGACAGTGCTGGATGACGCTGCCGGCCGCCAGCCGCACGGCTCCTTCCAGCAGGCAGTTGGTGACGGAAGAGCCGTCGTCCAGGAGACAGGGCTGCTGCAGGGACACAGAGGCACATGGAACCAGGATCTAGCCAGGCAGCCTGGAGCAACCCCCAGAAAATCCTGGAATCATGTTGGGTAGAGGAGACCTTCAAGATCATCGAATCCACCCGTTCCCCCAGCACTACCAGGGCACCACTACCCCCTGTCCCTCAGCACCACATCTCCACAGCTTGGAACCCCCTCCAGGGATCAGGGGGACTCCACCCCTGCCCTGGGCAGCCTGGGCCAGGCCTGGGCAACCCTGGACAGTGGGGAAGAAATTGTTCCTCCGCTCCAACCTAAACCTCCCCTGGGGCAACTTGAGGCCAGTTCCTCTTGTCCTCTCACTTGATCCTTGAGAGCAGAGCCTGACCCTCAGGTCCTTCAGCCGCTCCTCCCCAGCCTCCTGCTCTAGACCCACGCAATGCACATGAACAAAGCCCGGTGCTGGCAGGACGTACATCCACATGGGAGTGGGCAATTTTGCAGAAGTGCCGGTGGCTGGCAGAGCCGGGCAGGAGCGTGAGGCTGCGGATGTGGTCGCTCGCAGAGGTGGTCAGATAGTCATAAGATGCGTCGGGGATACAGGCTGCAGAGGGGGCAGGGGATCTGTCAGCACTGTGATGGCAAATGTGCCACCCCCATGAGCCAAGGACAGCCAGGCTGTACATCCCCACTGCAGGAATGGCAGAGAAGACCTGGGGACCAGCGGTTGTGGGGAGAAGCAGATGGGTGCCAGGCCCCAACCCCCCCAGCTGTCCACACACAGGTGAAGAGGGCTCAGGGACAGGCTGTGTCATGTGCACGCCCCACAGCATCGCTCACCCATGCTAAGAGGGAAGGCGCGGAGAGCTGCCCAGAGCACGGAGCGGGCGCTCCTCACGCTGGTGTCACCACCGCCCTTGATGAACTCCTCCTCCGTCACCTCGCCAGCCATACAGAGCACGATGTCAAAGAAGAGGGAGAGCTGGGGAGAGAAGGGACCTGTTCAGTGCAGCATCCCTGACCCCCACCCTGCTGCTGAGTGCTCCCCTCCCGCCCGAATTTGGCGATACGAGGGCACAGAGGCCTGACAGAGACAACCAGCAGCGGTACCCGTGGGGTGAGGGGAGTCACCTGGATGGGGGGTGCCCCCGAGTCCAGCCCCATGTAGGTGCAGGCGTCCAGAGGAGGGATGACGTGGGTGGCCAGAAGCTGCTCGGCAGCATCCGAGGAGAAGAAAACTACCCCGCAGACCTGCCAGGGCACAGCAGGGCTGAGGCCACGGTCACGGTGACATGAGGGACGGGGCTGGCAGGGCCACCAACACCCAAGCTGTGCCATACCAGCGGGACGGTGCCGTCAGGCCCCGCACACTGCTGGATCTGTGCCTCTGAGCCTTTGTAGATGATATCACGCACCAGCCCCTGGGAGCGAGATCACGCCAATGAGCATTTCGGGAGCCCCAAGCCAAGCAGCCATGGCAGGGCTGGGACCTCAGCACCCAAGGGACCAAACGGGTGAGGACCCCTGCACCTCCAAGGATGCCCCTCAAAGGGGGAGCTGCTCCTGACCTGCTCATCAGCGAGGTAGACCCCGTGGTTCCTGGCATACGCCTGGCTCCCGGGCACCGCGATCACTCTGACGCCCTGGAAACCATCCCAGTCAATCCCTGGGGGGAGGGACAGAGACCAGTGCCCGCTGGGGCAGTGCTCATACCCGCACTGGGCACAACCATGTGAAAACCAGGCCCACAGCAGAGGCAGTGACAGCAGCATCCAGCCTCAGCGACCCTGCTGCAGGCACAACGGGTGCTCCCAACACACAGGGCTTAGCAATGCCCAAGCACCCACACCCCCATGGGGGCACGGCACAGGCTGAGCCACTGCAAGCTCTGAGCCCCTGTGCCGAGCTGAACTGGGTGCTGGAGGCAAGGCCGGCTCCAACTCACCTGGTGCCGATGGCACGGTGAGGAGCATGTCGGTGCTGCAGACCCACACGCCGGGTGGGGAGCCCACACAGAGCTGTCAAAAGAATTTCCGCATGCCCAGGGATGGCACAGAAGGAGCTTGGCCCTTGTGGGCCAGCCAGCACCCTCCCCACCCTGCCAGGAGCCTGCTGAGGGCACCCTGAAGGCTTCAGGGGGGAGCCAAACCCACCCCATGTCAGAGTGGCCAGCACCACCCAGCACGAGCCCAGGGCCCCGTCCCGCAGGCCACACAGACCCGGTGTGTCATGGTCTCCAGCAAGCTGTCCAGGTTGCAGACCAGAGCTTCAGCCGAGGCATTGGGCTCCTCCACGGGTAGGCAGGTGAAGGCTCGGCCACAGTCATCGAAGGAGAAGTCGCGGCCCTGGCAGGACAGGGAACACAACTGGGTCACAGGGAAGGAGAAGGTGCAATGGAGAGGCCCCAAGCTGGGCTAGAAGCTGTCTCTCACCATGTGCAGGATGAGGATGCGGGCTTCCCTCAGGACATCGGAGCTCACCACCTGGGAGGGCAGAGCAGGGGACACTCAGTGGGGATGGGACAGCCATCTTCAGCCTCCCTGGGCCCACCAGAAGTTGCCACCCAGCTCCCTTTCTCCTGGGACAGGACAGACCCCCCCTCACCTCTCCTCCAGCCCCGAGGACTCCACTAGCAGCACCTTCCCCTCCCTCCCCCTTCCCCTGCCAGCCTCCCCAGTGCACCCAGCAGCTCCCCCGGCCCTCACCGTGCAGCCTGCCCTGGCGCTGAGGTGCTCGGCCGCCACCAGCAAGGCGTTGAGGGTGGCNGCCCCAGCCCGCCCCGCAGCCTCCGCCCGTCCAGCTCTGCCGAGAGAAGAGGCCGCAGGAGCTCAGGGCTGGCCCCGGCCTCCCCGCCTGGCCCAGGGGGAGCAGGGGTAGAGCCAGCCCCGCCGCTTGCCTCGCTGCAAGGCGGACACGCAGCCGCCCCGCTGGCAGGTGAGGAGGACGCCGCTCCACTCCGCCGCCATGGCTGCTCGGGGGGGCGCGGGGCACGCTGGGAGTTG
>WEIS01025563.1:7725-41250 GCA_013389965.1 Todus mexicanus | reverse complement strand
AGGCTGACTGACTGACAGGCTGACTGACTGACAGACTGACTGACTGACAGACAGAATGACTGACTGACTGACAGACCGAATGACTGACTGACTGACTGACACAGACACAGGGCTGACTGACTGACTGAGTGACTGACAGACACACGGCTGACAGACTGACTGACTGACAGACTGACTGACTGACAGACAAGCTGACTGACTGACTGACAGACACAGACACACGGCTGACTGACTGACTGACTGACTGACTGACTGACAGACACACACCGACCGGCTGACTGACTGACACCTCACACTGACTGACTGACACCTCACACCGACCGACTCTCTGACTGACACCCTCACACCAACTGACTGACTGACACCTTCGTGCTGCCAGACTGACTTGCGCCCTCACACCGACACCCTCACACCGTCCGGCTGACTTGCACCCTCACGCCGACTGACACCCTCATGCCAACCCCCTCAGGCACTGACACAGCCTCAGGGACCCTCGCACCCTGTGACACACGGACTGACACTCTCACACAGGCTCTCTCCTGTGCCCACTGGCAGGCTCACACCGCCTGACACGCGCACACTGGCTGACGCACTCTCACTCCAGCTGACGCACTCAAACCGGTTGATGCACACTCAGACCGATTGACACGCACACTTGCACTCAGAGGTGCTAACCCCAGCCCGGCAGGCACATTTGTGAGCTGTTACACTCTCACAGACACAGTCAGGCACCCACACCGCGCAGAGTGACCCGAGCTGCCTGTGCTCACGCTGGTGGGCTGACACATTCGTGGTCCTCACACGTATCCTCACACTCCCATGCTCAGGCACTTCTGTGCACACTCACACGCCTGTACGCTTGCACGCTTCTAGGCTTTGCACGCTGGCTTGTGCGCTGCTGTGCACACTTACACGCTCACGGTTGTACGCTCTGAGGCACTTGCACACTCACACCCTCACAGTCACCCTTGTGCTCACGCTTGCGGGCGCTCACGCGCTCGTACGCCCCTCTCCAAGAGGGTCCTTGACTGCCTGCCCCACACACATGCCCCCCAGTGGGTGCTCTCGTGTGCTCACAAGGATTTGCACTCTCCTGTGTGCGCACACCCTCCCGAGCACTTGCGCACCCCTCGTTCCTCCCTCACACTCGCAGATGCTCCTTCACCCTCGGCTGTCTCTCGCTGCCCGCTCACGCTCGCGCCGTGGGCACGCTCACGGTGATACACACCCCGCATGTGGTGTCCCGTGTTGTCTGCCCTTCGCACACCCTGCCTACACCCTCACGCGTACACCCGCGTCTCTCGCCGCTTGCCGCCACACACACACATACGCGTACTCAGGCCCAGCGTGTTGTAGAGCTTTGCCGCCCACCCGCGCGCCTCTGTGTGTGTTGTGGTGTCTGTACGGTGTCTGCTTAGTCGCAGAGGCAATCCCACGGCTGCATCGCGGTGTCCTTGCCGCCTGACACGTGCTCTTCACCTCTCCACCATCAGGCCACCTTCTTTTTCAGTCACCTCTCTCGCAAGCAGGCCATGGCTGTTTGAAACACGCATAGAATCTTAGAATTGGTTTGGTTGGAAGAGACCTTTCAGATCATCAGGTGCAACCATCCCTGCCAGGGCACCACTGCCCCGTGTCCCTCAGCACCACATCTCCACGACTTGGAAACCCCTCCAGGGATCGGGGGACTCCACCCCTGCCCTGGGCAGCCTGGGACACGCCTGGGGAACCCTTGACAGTGGGCAAGAAATTGTTCCTCAGCTCCAACCTAAACCTCCCCTGGCTGGGGCAACTTGAGGTTGGTTCCCCTTATCCTTGGGAGCAGAGCCCGACCCCCCCTGGCTCCAAGCTCCTCTCAGGGGGTTGTGGAGAGCCAGAAGGTCTCCCCTGAGACACTTTTGCTCCAGGCTCAACACCCCCAGGTCCCTCAGCTGCTCCTCCCCAGCCTCCTGCTCTATACCAACTGTTGCCTACAGGAGCCTGTCTCTCCTGTACACACACCCCGGGATCACCCTCCACACGACACGTCTGTGCCGAGCAGTGCTGCCTCCTGCTTTACACTTCCACCTCCACTCCACCTTTTGCACATGCGAGTGCAATCTGGGCGCCCTCTGCCAGCTGCTGCTCCAATCCTGCACCTCCTTCACACACACTTGGTACCTGACAGACACACAGACGCGCTCCAGGGCTGGCGGTTCCCACCAGGCATCTGTCCCACTCACACAGGTAGATCCCTGCTCAGCTCTAGGGAGCTCCATACGTTTCCCGCGCAGCCCAGCCGAGTGTTGGCTGCCGCACACACAGCTCCTCACCCATATATGCACCACACGGAACCTTCCCTGCACTTAGCTCCCTCCTCCGCTTCCTACTACACACAGAAGGATCCTTTTCCCTCACACGTCACGTATTTGCTCCAAATTTCAGCGCCGTTTCCCCCTCTTCCCTCACTCACTCACTCACTCACACTGCACAGACACCCCCAGCGTGTTCCCTCTCCCGGTACCACTGCTCCACACACCCCTTGACTTGCCCAGCATCACCCTCTCCCATGACACGACCACGACCGCCGGCCGGAGCACAGATCCGCCACGGGACGCGGCCAGAGGCCTCCCCTCTGTTCGGCGAAGCAGACGCGGTGCCGCAGCCCCCTGCCGCATGTTCATCCCCGGGCTGCGCCGTGCCCGGGTGCCGCCAGCGCCGGCCCGGCCTCCCTTTGCATCCCGAGCAGGAGCCGGCCACCTCCTTCTCCCCCCATGCTCCGTGTAGTGAACGCTCAGTTTGTCGCTGTATGTTTCTGAGTGGCTTTTGTCCTTCTGTGAAAGCTCCCTGTTCTCTGAAATTCATGCTGTCTCTTGGGTTCCACTTTGCAGACTGTTGAGCCTGGTTCATGCATGCCTGCTGGTTTTGAGTGGCATCGACCCTCTTAAATGAGTCTTCTTTTTGAAGTGTAAGGGTAAAATACTTCTCAATAATGTTTTAACTGCTTAGGGTGACATTGACACATTCTCCTTTTTGTAAATGCTTTGATCTAACGGGGGTTTTTTTGCTTTTATAGCTGGAGCCGTATATGGACGAGAACTTTGTTTCGAGAGCCTTTGCCACCATGGGAGAGCTTGTACTGAGTGTAAAAATCATTCGAAACAGGTTGACAGGGTAACTGTTTACGCTTGTTCTCAGTTTGTCCTACCGGTGGTGCGTTTGGATTGCCCCATTTGCCCTCAGCGTGGCCTCGCTGTGCTCCTGCCCGTGGCAGAGCGATTTTCCCTTCGAGCTTCTCACCACTCGCTGCCAACACGATGGGTGCACTGGGGAGAGCTGCGGAGAGGCCGGCGCTGGCCCTTTGACCTCCCTATTAACAACCCAAGGGATGAACCTCACCTCACGGTGCTTCAGCACTTGCTCAGAGCAGCACCTGTATGTCATGCAGTATCATATGTATGTCATACGGCCACATATGTGCGTCAAACAGCGGCGTACGTGCGCCACACGCACGGTGTTGCACCTCCGCTGGTTATTGCACCTCCTGAGCTTCAGGCTTCGGTGATGAGTCCGTGTTAATCGTTGCTCTCGTGCAGCTCCGTGACGCTGGCAGAGCTGGGAAGCCTGACTTAGAAAGAGCAATGTGAGAGCCTTTGGAGTTTGCTTGGAGGGAGACGAGACGACTGTGCACAGAGCGAAGGGGTTTCCTCGCCTTGTAAATGTTGTCGTTTGCAGTTTTCAGTTGCAGGGAAATTTATAGCCCGTGAAAGTAGGAAGTAAACAAATGGTGAGCAGAATGATTTTCTGTGTGCTCATGTTGGCATGGTAAGTAGGGGCTGTAGCACTTCTCTTGAGATCCAAGTTTACTTCTCTGGCATCTTTTCGGTAGCTAATGTTCATACGTTGAAAAAGAAATTGTTCTAAGCGTTTCAACTGCAGCAGATTTCCTACCAGTTATCTAAAACTGCAATATTCCTCCTCAAATGTGGTTTTAAACTTGACCTCTCTCTCTCCTCTCCTGTGTCGTGTGTTCAGAATTCCAGCAGGCTATTGCTTTGTAGAATTTGCAGATCTAGCTACTGCAGAGAAATGTTTACACAAAATCAATGGGAAACCGCTTCCTGGGGCTACACCGGTGAGTACAGGAAACCAACCAGTTGAGAACCAAACCTGGGAAGGGATAGATGGTGCGGGATCTATGTTTTGAATTATTTGAGATCAATTTGGTAGTTACAGACTGGGATTCTTCTTCCTTTTTTTGAGTAACGAGCATAAAAACCTATTAATGTTCTAGCTCAGAAAATTGTTGGGGAAAATCCCTCTAATTTCTATGTGGGTATCTGGATAAAATCCAGGTATAGAAATGTTGTGGGGTTTGGGGTTTTTTTTTAATTTCTGAGCCTTTCTACAATTACCAAAGTTGGACTCCTGAGAAACCGGAGGAGAACAAGGCAAAGCCGGACTGAGTCTACCTCCCACAGTCCTGCTCTCCCGCTCCATCTGTAGTTCCGTATTAATTCATCACGGTGCGTGTGGCATTAGAAACACACAAGGGGAATCTGCAGGTTCACGCTGAGTTTTGAGGAGCTTTGATTCGCGAGAGAAGCTTGACTTTTAAGCCTTCCGTTAATCTCAACCCTTAGTGAAGCAGAGCTGTGCAAACCTACTTACGGTGGAGAAAGAACTAACAATGGTATAATTGCAATACTTAACGACCATCTCGGGAACATAAAAGCGAGGTAGGTAGGTAGGAAGAAGAGGGAGGAATAGTCCCCGAGGCTAATTTTAGGCTGTTGACTCGAATGTGTGGTGGATTAAAAGAGGACGGCTGACACAGCTGTCCGGTGTACCCACAGGAGTTGGCGGCGGTAGCTGGGATGACTGGTTCCTAAAGCAGCTCTAGAATCACCTCAGTTTCAGGGGGATATTGAAAGGTAAATCGATATCAGTACCCTGAGCCAGTACCCTGCGCTAGGACGTTGGGAAGCTGAGGTTGGACTGGTTGATGAACCTTCCTGAGAAGAGAGTTTGGTGTCCCCAGGAAAAGGGGCAGATGGGATCGGTTTCAGCTGTCCTGTTTGATTGGCAAACCAGAGCCCACCGTCCCTTCATTCCTTTAGATCTCATCCGTCCTAGATGCCTTCTGCAGTCACTAGAGAGACGAAGAGAGCAGCTCTCACGAGGGGCGATAGAGTGATTGAACTATCATCTCAGGAATAGGCGTCTCTGTGCGCAGTTTAACTCCACACGCCGTGTTGTGCAGAGGGGTCGCTTACATAACCCACGGAGAGAATTACGGGTGTCAGACAGATCCAGCGGAGGCAGCCGAAATCGGTGCGCTCAGCAGGCAACTGTCCAGCTCTCCTTTTGCATTTAGACACTTTTTTTTCTCTTGTTTACACAAAACAGAGCGTGGCTCACCCTGCTATTTATTTTTAAACACTGAATCAGCCAGAGGAGTCACAGCGAGCCACGGTGCTGCCTCTGCTTTACAGAGCTGGGAGTCCCCAGTTCCCATTTGAGTGGAAGTACTCTCAGGTCTTTCGTTGATTTTAAACCCAAAATATTGCTGTGAAGAGTGAGATCCAAAAAAAAAAAGATGAAAATGCTTCAAAGTGGAAGCTGAAATTTGTGTTAGCTTGTAAAGACTCCACAGACAAAGTCGTGTACCCCTGCCTGCACACCAGCAAACGCAAGGAACACGTTTATAGCCTAGAGTTAAGTCTTTGCTCTATTTCCCAAGAATTATTTACGCTGTCTTTGAGGGAAGAAAATACATCCTAAGGTAGAGGAGCACACCACGCTCTCTGCTGTACTGACAAGTGTCCTGATCGCAGGGTTACGGAGTCAGAGCAGGCTGCTTGCTTTGGCCAGATTCCCCTTGAATTCTTGCTGTGCCACTAGAGCAGAGGAATATCTGCTTTGAAAGCTTAATGGGAAATCAAAAAAGCTCCAGATGTGCCAGTGGGCGTGAATCTGGGCTCCTGGGAAACGTACAATCAGGTGTCAAGTTTAGGGAGGTCGTCAGTGTCCAATAACAGGGAATTCTTTCTAAAAACCCTTAATTTTGGATCACATCATCCTGAGCAAAGTACTGAGCCCTACTTCGAGACTCAGGGATCAATTCCATCTCCCAGTTTGGCCGATTCTGGTCTGCCAGCACTTGTGTCAGTCACAAATGTCCAGTGGTTTGCGCTGTCATTTCATTCGAAGACCTTAAAATTAGAAGTGATTTCACGTTTGTTGTTAGTACCTGTGCTTTCCTTAAACATAACACAAATCTGGTGCCATGGTTCACCCATCTCTTGCCAGCTTTATAAACTGTTAAAGAGTTTTGCCACAAGTTCTTTGCTGCTTTTCATTGTTGGGTAAAATCAGCTTATTGTGTTTCTTTCCTGTTTGGATTCACCTGAGAACTTTTCAATGGATGGCTTCCTGTTTACCTTGTTTTCAGGCGAAGCGGTTTAAATTGAATTATGCAACGTATGGAAAGCAGCCCGATAACAGGTAAATACTCAATATTTAAATATCAGCTTCGCCTGTTTAACATCTCTTGATCGATTGCCTTGCAAAAAGTAGTCGAAATAGATCAGCCCACAAGTCTATCGTGGCAGAGGGAAGGTAACTTGGGCTGCTCGTCAGTCTTATCCTTTGGTTTTTAAGGTATTTAAACTTCATCGCCTCAAAGTATCTAATTCATCTCTTAGGATTTCAGATCAATATATGGGAAACAGTAGATCTGTAAATGAGATCTTGATGTTTTCTTGCCCTGTTGCAAATCCAGAGATACCCTGTGAGAACCAAGCAGTGAAATGATACTTAAATATAAAGCAGTATGGCATAGACGGGTTGTGCTGCTGGCTTGAAAAAGCAACGTCGATAAAAATATTGGTCACCTACACAGCTTAACTGGGGACACTTGAAAGTATCCATTGAATCACTTAAAAATATTCATGAAATGGATCCTTGGGTACATTAAACAGTCTTTTAATGTCATTTTTCTCTGAAGTTCCAACGTTTCAGCTGAATGTTCGCTGTCGCTCAGCATGCCTTCTGTTCTGTGGTTGCGCTTAAGAAGTTCTCTTTTGCTTCCTTTAGCCCAGAATATTCCCTTTTTGTGGGAGACCTGACCCCTGACGTGGATGACGGCATGTTATACGAGTTTTTTGTTAAAGTTTATCCATCGTGTAGAGGTGGAAAAGTTGTTTTGGACCAGGCAGGAGTATCCAAGTAAGTCGTCTTTTTGTCATTCTTTTCTTTTCACTTCACCTGCAGCAACAGGAGCAATAGAATGAAGCAGGGGAAGCAGAACAGTTAGCATAGAATCATAGAATAATTAAGGCTGGAAAAGCCCTCTGAGCTCATCGAGTCCAGCCTAGGACCTACCACCACCACTCAGCTAAACCCTGCCACTAAGTGTGGCATCCAGTCTGGCCTTAAACACCTCCAGGGACGGTGACTCCACCACCTCCCTGGGCAGCCCAGCCCAGGGTTTTACCCTCCTTTCTGTGAGGAAGTTCTAGCAGCTTAGATTTTAGCAGTCTTAAAATACAACATTCTTGGCTCTTCAGTCTACAGCGCGCTTTGGGTTTCGATGGTCACTCCAGCGTATTGTCACCCTTCTGTCACTGTGATGCCCTTTGAGTGTTCCAGCAGGTTTTTGCACTTTGGAAAATGCTAAAAAATGTCTAACTAACCCTAAAACGCTGTGTTGTAGGACTCTCACCTGGATTTGTGCTCTTACAGTCTTCAGGCTATTGAGTGTGTATTCCCATGAAAGTTTTACAGGGTTTTGTTTCAAGCAGGGTAGGGCTAACAACACTGTGATTCATTGTCAGGGATTTAGTAGCCACCTTCTTCGGCTTTGCTGGAAATGTCTTGCCAAAAAGAGATGTCAGGAAGTCGGGTTTCTTCATGTTCTTAAAAGATTTTCCAAAGAGCAGACAATGAAACTATTTTCCTAGGAGAGGCTCCGATTGGTGAGATCCTTGTTTTCAAAACCACATGAAACACAATATTCTGATATAATACTTAGGAGAATGTTGTGATAAGACTTAGAATTTGGCCGTAGGTCTCCCCTCTTTCTCACGTAAGGTTTCTCAGTCTTAGACATGTTGATTTGAAGGAACCTCTGGATGCCTCTGGTCCAACTTGCCGCTCTGAGCAGGTCCGCTGCCAAAACTAGATTAGATCAGCCATGAACTGTGGAGTCTGGAAGACCTCCCAGGATGGAGATCATCCAACCTGTCTGGGCAGCCTGCTCCAGAGCTGTGCTAGCTCTCTGGTGATGAAGTTCTTCTTCATGTGCCGCTTTGCAGAGTTACTCAGTCACTCTCTGGCTGTTAAGGACTCACCGGAGACCGACAGTGCCGGGGCGTTGCTGCCAGGACTTTGTTGTGACTTGTGCAGTTACTCAAAGCTGAGGCAACTCTAAGCGTTAGTGTGATGTGAGAGAGCAACCTGGGGCTTGTGGACGTGCCTGGTGAGGGTCCAGCCCTTCCAGCCAGGGCTGGTATATCAGGGAGGCCTCCTCCTCCTCCATCTCCTCCTTTTCTTCCTCCTCCTCCTCCTCCTCCTCCTCCCAGCACCTCCTCAGAGAGCAGCTTGGAGCTTGATGCCGTAGTGCTGTGCTTGCTGCTTTGCTTTCTGCTGGGGGGCTTCTAACTGCAGAGACAGGGTGGAATGTCTGCCAGACAGATCCTGGCCATGAAGAAACCTTTTCTTGGTGCTTTTTATTCCATACTAACATCTGGTTTAGCTACTGGTGTGAAAAAAAGTGAATTTCTGGAAAATTTGGACGAATCCCTGTCTCCCTTGCTGCACCCAGCATCTATTCCTGTACCATACATCCACCTCTTTATCTGCCCACCTCTCCTTTGGAGCCACCAATAGTCCCAGTTTCACTTGAACACCCCTCATCCCATCTGAAAGGCTGGAGTCTTCGTAGCAGCTTGGAGACTCACGCGCTTTGGGGTGTGAACACCTAAAACGGACTTAAAAGTTCTGTTTAATTTGCCTCAGTCCTTCTGCAGAGGGAAAATGAAACAGAACGTGTCTCCACGTAGAGTTTTGCTCTTCCTGCATTGTCTAGTTTGTAGATAGATAAGGCTGAGCCTTGATTTGGTCTCCTGCATGTGAGGAGTACACACACAGACACATGTAGACATATAAAAATATATATTTGGGCTCGTGTCTATAGCTGGCTAGGCCAGATCCAGCATTTCATGGGGCATGAGCTGCTCTGTAATTGCTTCCACAGAACTCGGTGATGCCGCTTTCAAAATCGCGTGTTACTCAGGGTTTAGGAGTTCCACAGAATAGATAATACACTGACAATTTACACCCTTGCTTACAGCTCGTTCTTTTCCCCAGGTAGTCCAGCCCTTTCCCTCCCAAGCACCTTCCTTTGCCTTGATGGATTCCTCTTTGCCTCCCACACCTAAGTCTTTGATCTTTCTGCTGCGTGAGGCAGCCCAGCCCATCTCGGGATCCTGGCACTGCCCTCTTGGATGCTGTTGCATCGCTTCTGACTCACTACGGCATCCGAATCCCACGCAAAGGACCTTTGGGGTTGGAGGAGAGTTTGGATTTTCAGACTGGCTGACATCCAGCGCTGCCAGCACCACAGCACAGGATTGCTGCAGAGTCCAGGGCTTGCTGGCTCTGGGCGCTCCCTGTTCAAGTCGTGCTGTCAGAGCAAGTTTTAGCAACTTGACGTGAAGAGCTCGTCTTCAGATCCGCTGCTGAGAGTGCTGATGGGCCTGGGCTGTTGTTAGGAATGACAGAAACCCTGTCTGATGTGAGGGCTGGAACCCCTCTGCTGGGAGGCCAGGCTGGGAGAGCTGGGGGGGTTCAACCTGGAGAAGAGAAGGCTCCGCGCAGACCTTCTGGGGGCCTTGCAGGGCTTCAAGGGGCCTCCAAGAAAGATGGGGACAGACTTTGGAGCAGGGCCTGTGGGGACAGGACAAGGGAGATGGGTTGGAACTGACAGAGGGAGATTGAGAGTGGAGAGAAGGGAGAGATTGTTGGTGCTGAGGGTGGGGAGAGCCTGGCCCAGGTTGCCCCGAGAGGTGGTGGCTGCCCCATCCCTGTCCCCATTGCAGGGGAGGTTGTTGGGGGCTCTGAGCAACCTGCTCTAGTTGCAGATGGCCCTGCTCCCTGCAGGAGATTGAACCAGATGCCCTTGAAAGGTCCCTGCCCACTCACCCCATTCCCTGATACAATGATCTTTATCCTCCCAGTATAGATTTGAGGCTTTGCTACTGTCAATGCATTTTGACATGTCACTTGTCAGCTCACATCCAGTTCCCCGGAGTCCACTGGCACAAGATTTCCTTTCCTTTCCTCTCATCAAGCCCTCACAAGTTCCACCGAAGCTTGGACGTGCGATTTCAGGCCTTTTCCCAAAGCGAGTGAAAGGTGGAACCATTTAACCTCTCCTCAAAGCGGCAGAGACAGCTCCGTTTTTCAAACCCGCTTTTGGCTTCACTGTAACTATTTTCTCCAAAGCGCCGTGGCTTTGGGGGAGGGGGTTTTGTTTTCTATGAGTTATTCTGTATCTCCGCAGAGGTTACGGGTTCGTGAAATTCACGGATGAGCTGGAACAGAAGAGAGCGCTGACCGAGTGCCAAGGAGCCGTGGGGTTGGGCTCTAAACCTGTACGCTTGAGTGTGGCTATACCAAAAGCGTGAGTATAAGAGCAGCCGGACCTTTAGCTCCAAGCACCAGGATGTGAATTCAGGGGTATTTTTAACTGGCTTGTAGTGATTTGGGTACATTTCCTGGATGTTTCCATCACCGCGTGAAGGAATATCCACGAATACAGTAGCTGGGTTTAATTGTATACGTGATTAAACACACACACACCCCTGTGTGCAGCCGCTGTCTTTAAAGATGATGATTTGTAAAGTCTGTGTTCCTTTGCATTAAAACTGAAATAGTCTGCGTCTGCTTATTGATTGCTGGATGGCAAAGCTCGATTACCTTGCTAATTCTATTTTAATGTCTACTAAATATAAGTCTTTCGGGGCAGGGATTAACTTTTTTTTCTGTGTTTGTTCAGAACCTGATACAATGAGATCCTGGTCTGACTTGGGGCTCGTAGCACTAGGGTAATACGAATAATAGTAATTGCTCCCTATTTGAATAATATTTAGGTTTTCAGTGACCTCAAAGGTTTTGGGGGGGTGATAAGGAAGCAAAAAGCAGCAAAAGAGGGTGTATTGTGGTAAGAAGATTGACGTTTCCCCTTTCCTACTTCTCACTAATTCCATCACAGCTTTATGTGTGACATATTTTCATTTTCAAACACTATTTGTCATCTCATTATTTGCAATCTTGATAATCAGGTGGGATTCCCAGTTCCTCGCGAAGGCGGATTTTAGTCAGCTCACAGGCTGTTTATCTTTTTAGTTTCTTGTAGTCCTTTTTTACTTCATGAGCTCTTCCAACTCTGTGCCTTGAAGATCCCCCAGTTGAATGGGAACGGGGACAACCAGTCATTGCTCAGGCTTCTGTACGATAGTGGCAGAAGGGAGAGGGTTTTGTCCACTCTGGCTAAAGAAAACCCCAGTTCTTCTGCAAGGCTTTAAGTCTTTAGTCTTTAACTCTTCATGTAGAGCAAGAATTGGTCTCAGGAAGCTGCAGAGCACTGAACTTCATCGTATTTATCAGAAGGAAAAAGGGACCTGAGAATCCGGATCGTGGTTCAGGATTGTTCTAAACTGAGGCTCCTAATCCTGAACTCTTTCCTTGCCAAAGCCAGGAAATGACACTAAATTAACTCCTCAAAATTAAAGCAATGTTTATTAATGACAAGGAATGTGAATGCAGGAAAGGGTGTTAAATTTAAACCATTTCTTTCTTTCTGCCCATGTATGGAAGCGATAAATGCAGCTGCAGCAAATAGTGGCTATATTTTAAAGAGCAAAATTTGCATGTTAGACGATGCTCCATATTCTATCTTAAGCTTTTGCCTGATTCGCTTTTTTTCATCGTTGTTCTGCATCGTTTGCAACTTACTCCTGCTTTGTTTTTTCAAGTAATCGCGTGAAAGCAATGGAGTACAATCAGATGTACAACTATAACTATAACCAGTATTACCAACAATATCACAACTACTACGCCCAGTGGGGCTACGACCAGAACACGGGCAGTTACAGCTACAGCTACCCCCAGTACGGATACACCCAGAGCACAATGCAGGTAGGACAGCGCAACGCGCTCGCTCCTCAGTGATCTGTCAACACAGAAACACGGCATAGCTTACACAGCAGGGATGGGCATGTTGTATCTTCGAGCCCTGGGGTCTTAATGTCACTACTCGAGGAGGAAGCAAAGTTGTTCAGGGGGATCCTGGTGTGTACTGTCACCGTATGGAAGACTTATTGCTGGGACTGGAGGGGTAACAAGGTCTGGAGGACACGAAGGGTCTCTTGAGACAGTCGTGATGGTACGAGGGTTCTCTTGATACAAGCAGGTGGACAGACAAGGCAGTGCTAAGAGTGGGAGAGAAGGGAGAGATTGCTGGTGCTGAGGGTGGGGAGAGCCTGGCCCAGGTTGCCCTGAGAGGTGGTCGCTGCCCCATCCCTGTCCCCATTGCAGGGGAGGTTGTTGGGGGCTCTGAGCAACCTGCTCTGGTTGCAGATGGCCCTGCTCCCTGCAGGGGGGTTGGACTAGGTGGCCTTGAAAGCTCTCTTCCCACCCACCCCATTCCGCAATTCTATGAAGACCACCTCCTGGGATCCTTTTTTAGCCTTGCCGTAGAGGATAGGACAGATCAGGACAACCACCCAGCTTCACCACAGGAATTTCAAGAATTTCTGCCTCTGTTAGAAGTTTAATGTGAGATCTGCCCCGTGGAGTCTGTTGGGAGGGGAACACGGGGCTTACATGTGAGGAGTTCTGTTGAAATCAGTCCAATGAGCAGTCAGTGTGTGACAGTGGGAATCATCAGGTGATGCTCGTAAAAGAAAAAGTAATTATCTGCTGTCCTAAGGGGCTTGTTTTTCCTTGCAGACATATGAAGAAGTTGGTGAGGACGCATTAGAAGGTACGTTTTTCAAATTCTGTATTGACATTGTCTAGCTTGCACTAATTAGGGATAGTTTCTCTCAAATTGGCCTGGAATTTGCATGTATAATGTACCTTTATCTTTGAGTAAATCTAAGGGACGTGTTCACAGAGAATTCGTCGGCTGTGGCTGGCACTTCTTTGGCTGCTAACTGTGAAATGCCTTGAGGTGCTCGTGGCTTTGGCAGACGAGTTCTGGCACCTGTTGTTGCAGCAGCGTAAGACGCTCCCATCCCCAGCCACCGCTCGGACCCTGCAGTGGAGGGAGCAGACTGGAATGTGTGCCCACCCCTCTGCTCCTCTGCTTTGCAGCCCAGTGCCTTTGGTGCCATCCCACCTTCTTTGGCAGTTCAAGTGGCCGCGAAGGGCTGCAAGGGGCAGATGTCACAGAATCACAGAACAGTTGGGGTGGGAAGGGCCCTCTGGGGCTGCTCTGGTGCCACCCCCCTGCTCCAGCAGGGTCACCCCGAGCAGGGGGCCCAGCATCGCAGTGTCCAGGCGCGCTTGGAATCTCTGCACACAAGGAGACTCCACAACCTCTCTGGGCAGCCTGGGCCAGGCTCCAACACCCTCCCCCCAAACAAGTTGCTCCTCCTGCTCAGCTGGAACCTCCTGGCTTCCAGTTGGTGCCCGCTGCCCCTTGGCCTGGCGCTGGGCACCCCTGAGCAGAGTCTGGCCCCATCCTCTTTGCATCCACTCTTTAGATATTGATAGACATTGTTAAGGTCTCCTCTCAGCCTTCTCTTCTCCAGGCTAAATAGTCCCAGCTCTCTCAACCTTTCGTCGTAAGGAATGTGTTGACTCTGCTCTGGTGACTCAATCACCACTGGAAAGAGGGGCATGTTTGGGTGTAGTTCTTCCTCATCCCATCACATAAAGATTTGCCAGGGCTAATCTAGCCACGTTCATGACTGAGCAAGTGCTGGGAAGGTTTTGTGACTCCCCTCACCATTTGTTTTAATAAAACTAACTCGTTTACGGGGCGTGGGGGTTTTCCTGACGCATTTGGCCTGCGACCTATTTGTCCATCTGTCTTCCCTCCTGTAGATCCGACGCCTCAGTTAGACGTCCACGAAGCAAATAAACAGTTTATGGAGCAGAGCGAAGAGCTCTACGATGCCTTGATGGACTGTCATTGGCAGCCTTTGGACACTGTCTCGTCAGAGATCCCAGCCGTGTTATAGCCTCGTCGCTGAGGCGCTGTGTCCGTGTGACATCCCACCAGCGCGCTCCGGACTGTTCCGCCGCACCCGGATCCTGCAGTAGCGAGGGGTGGCCCTTTCTCCACCCGGGTCTGGTACTCGAAGTACAGGAGGATTGTGGCTTTCCCTGTACGGAACGAGTATCGTAGGAGCATCATGGTAACTTTTATTCACGGTGCAAGTTAGAACTGCGACAGTTTTGTTCCTTTTGTCTTGCAATGAACTCGTAATACTTAACTGGGAATTGTAATTTATAAACTTCCAACGAGATGGCACAGGGGAAAGACTCTACTCCAACCTACAATAAACAAGTTGGTCTTTTAAGTAAAATTACCCTTTGCATTTTGGTTCCTGCCCATCTTTCTGTTTTCGCTGTCTTCAGTCGTTTGATCCAACTCCCACGAATGTGTCGTTTTTAACAAATCGTTGTTGGATACCGCTAAAATGTCTCGCAAGCTTTCTAGTGACTGGGCGAGGTTGCTGTGACCTGAGCTTGGGAGAGAACCGTGTAGATGGAAGCTGATGTTCTGTCGAACCGAAGCTGTGCTCTTCAGCGAGCAAGTTCGTAGCTCGGTGTTCTTCAGCGATCTACCTGAAGAGCATTTTGGAGAGCAAAGACAGAAAGGAGCGTTCTAAAACCACTACAGCCCAATGCCTTCTACCTGGAGATCTTTGGTTTGCTTCTCCACCCTTGTCCGAGGAAATAACTCCCCATCGGTCAAGCCGTTTAAAACCCTTTCACCAGCAACCTCGTTTCACTGTTCGTTTGTGTATCATGCTTTATTTTTTTCCCCGTTGTGGACGCACCTCGATGGTCTCTTTACGATGTTCAGATTTCGTAGCGTCTTCCACTGTCCTGTCTGAGGGAATGTGGTGAAACTGAAGATCTTGCAGCAAAAAAAAAAAAAAACAAAAACGGGTCAGAGCAATCGAATTGATCTATTGTGCAACAAATTGTTGCTAACCTGGAAAGCGGTTTTCTACTGGATGTTGTATAAGCTGGATGGAGGAGCGATATATTTAAGCGGATATTCTGTTGCGTTAGAGGGGGAAAGTGAAAATAATAGCACTTATGTATGTGTTCTAAGCCCTTTTCAGGCTTTTGTGCCTTAAACTCTTGGAGAAATCGGAGCAGATAAACTACCTGTAATAAATGTCTATCCAAGAAACAGCTCGGGGACTGAAATTGCTGCCGCAGAGCATTTCGGTGCCTCCCTGCCCATGTTGATGGAGAGATTTGCCACTAAATTTAAATACTTTCATAAAGCCTGCTTCTACTGCACCTTTGTTTGCGTCCGTAATTACGATACCTCTTGTCAATCCGTGGGGTTTTTGCCAATCTCAATGGTAGACGTGCTGTAAACGTGAGGGGGGTGGTGAGATATACTGGAGTCGGCAGGTTTCTGACCGAGCAGAGCTAGAGGGCGGCCGGACCCCTCATCTTACTGGTGAATTCTTTCCACCTGACCGTGCCGTGGGTTGTTAAGTGTCCTAACCTTACGTTACTCTGAATTTAAGGAGAAACGAACGCTCCCTGCATGTGCTGCAGCATTGCGGGGGCAGCAGAGAAGCGGAGGAGAGCAGAGTGCTTGATTTCTCCTGCTGTAGCTGCTCGGCTCAGATGATGCCCCTCTTCTCAAGACGCACCATTCCCGAGGTGATGTAAAGAAGGGGGCTTATATTCTGCTGTTAAACACTTTCTAGATCGTTCTGTAACTGTGCTGGGCCACCCTGTCTGCTCCTCATTCTCCTCTTTTGGACCTGTCTTTCCTTATCCCCTCAAATTTTAGCTTTAGCTCCCAGTTTCCTACGTGAGGTGACCAGAAGCCGCGCTTATTTATTGATATGAATTTCTGCTGCTATTTTAAGGCCGTCCTGTGTAACATTCCTAATCCATGGATAAACCATATCCTTCCAAGCCTGTCTCTGCAGGGCCGTTCCCACCGAGCAGCACCCAGCATAGACAGTAACCTGTGGCAAAATCGTTTTCCTCTCTGCTTTTGTTTTGGGAGTGGAAAGAAAGCCGGTAATGATCGGTTCGTTGATAATCCCCTGGTTTCTAGGAGCACTATCTACAGAACGCTTCATGTGGAGAACAATCCAGGAGTACAGAGACCAGCAAAGGTTCTCTGCTGAAGCTTGTTTACTGATGCCACAGAGCTTAAAATAGCTCGCACGGTTCCTTTTAGGAGAGAGGTGGACGTGAGGCTTCAGGCCGCGTCCTCTCCAAGCATGAGGCAGCTTTTTGGGGTTGGTTGTGAGAGTCTGGGCCAAGGTTCTGTTGAGCTGTTAATCTCTGCCCTTCTTGCTACGTATCGCTTACTCACCTCAATGTTCGCTTTCAGCTCCCGGCCATTATTGCAGCATCCAAAGCACAAGAGGAGACTTTTATGTGGAGCTACGAACCCAGGCGGTCACCTGGATTTTGTAGGGTTTGTGTTTCGGAATCCAGAGTGTGGGATTTTCCCTCTCACGGATGGCTACGGGAAAAGCCCATTAATTACCACTTCGGGTAACGCGAGATGAAAGCCGAGGACTCCGCGGAGTAAGGTAAATTCTACTTTTATCTTGAAGTGCCAAAGGCAAGAAATCCGAGGCAGATGATATCACAGCTCGCTGGGATTATGTAATTCCTGCCAATTGCATCAAAATCCGCGAGCGGCCTCTGCCTTTCAGCGTGCGGCCTTTACCAGTAATTACAGAAACGACTCCGCCGTTCTTAGCGGGTTGACGAAGACACGATGATCCCAGTTGGATTACTCCAAATTACGGGGGCTCTGGGATTACCGTTTGCGTTAGGGAGCCTGAAAAACGTTTCTCCAGCTGCAGAGCTGGCAGGACGTGGGCGTTGGGCATGAGGCGGTGGTTTCTGAAGCGTAAGCTGCAAGGCTGCGGGGTGGCCCGTTGCCATTGACGTTGGGCTAATTAAAAGCTTGCCGGTAAGCGTTGGGGGTGGCTTGAGAGAAACTCCGCGTGGCTTCCAGTGGGATGAGGAACCTGAAAGCATTTCTTTAGTAATTGAGGGTCTGTACCAGGGTTGAGGGGGCTGACGGGGGCTGGGGCTGGTGTTTTCTGCGTGTCTGAGTAGAGACAGTCCCTGTTACTTGGCCCAGTTTCAGGAGACAGGTTCATCTCCCGCACACCGAGAGGTACCCGACACCTGGAGGTGCTTCACTGAATCCCTTTTTAGGAGCGGAGATGTTTGACTCTGATCTTGGTGTTTCTCATTCCTGGCTAATCCCCAGCTTCTGCTAAACAAGATCAGAGAGGAATTTTTACCTTCCAGCCTTGCTATCTCCCAGCACATCTTGTAACGCGTACTGGATACACCAGTTCCTGGATTTAGCTCAGGATTTGCTTAGACATGAAATTAATTCAATGGCAGGAGAGGGTATGAATTGGAAATGTGATCACTGCGCTTGGAAACGGGTAGAGCTAGTGCAGAAAAAGTCCCTCTGAAAGAACTTGCTTTACCTTTTTCCCTGGTTAGAGCATTTCTCCAGAAAATATCTCACAGAATCCTAGAATGGTTTGGGTTGGAAGGGACACTAAAGATCATCTCATTCCAACCCCGCTGCCATGGGCAGGGACACCTCCCACTAGAGCAGGTTGCTCAGAGCCCCGTCCAGCCTGGCCTTGGACACTTCCAGGGATGGAGCATCCACAGCTTCCCTGGGCAACCTGGGCCAGGATCTCCCCACCCTCACTGGAAAGAATTTTCTCCTCATACCTAATCTAAATCTCCCTCCCCAGCTTTCTTGTAGGCCCCCTTCAGGTACTGGAAGGCTTCTATAAGGTCTCCCTGGAGTTTTCTCCTTTCGTCTTTGTTTGGTTTGAAATTACGTTTTTCTTCGCAGCTATTCCCAGTCACAATGTTTTTACCAAGCGCAGTCAGCTTTGTAGGCAGGGATCAGGGAGTGCTTTTTGGTGTCCACCCCGATCTTCTCAGATGACATCGCGCTGCTTCTGCTGGAAAATTTCCAGGCTCCAAGTGCTGCCATTAAGGTGACACAGATTGAGAGCTGTACGTGGCCAGGGCTCGGCTTGCCCCCCAGCACACAGGGTCCCCGAGGAGCCGCCGGCGCAGCAACCCACTTGGATTCACCCTTCTTCTTAATTCAACTTGCTTTTCCTTACTGGTAGGTTTTCACCGAGTGCTTTGCTGCGGCTTGTCTGCTCCCACCTGTCTGCTGGTGGGAATTGCAGCTTCTTCCAGCGCTGGCTCCTCTTCCAGCACTGGCTCCTTTTCCAAGGTTTGCTCCTCTTCCAGCACTGGCTCCCTGTCCTGTGCTGCAGAAGAGCCTCATGTGAGGCTCCAGCCGTGCTGGGAGGTTTCATCAGGGCTTCGTGGACCTTGTGGTCACGCGCTGCAGACATGCAGTGGGATTTTCTCTTTGGATCTCCATCCATCTTCTCACCTCCTGAGCACCCATCCATTAGTTTTCCATATTGCTCTTTGGGGATTCTCCCCCTTCAGCATTTGGAAGATTCTCTTCCCAACCACTTGATGTTTACCAAGGTTCGGATTGTTGAGGAGAGTGGGGTTATTTTGTTGCTACAATGAGCCCCCAGTCTCTGTCCTGCCCTAGGATCTGGCAGGGAAGATTCTAGGTTCACTCTGCACCGGTCACTGTGCCAAGGAGCTGCCCGGGGAATGCCTCGTGACTTGGCAGAGCAGCTGCAAGGTCTGTGAAGGAGGTGGAGGACCGGACCAGCTGTTTTTGACCTGTCCCCACTGGCTTTGACAGGGGCTTTTTTGGTCACACAAGGTTTGGGGCTCACTTCCAGACTTCCTTCTGCTATAAATGTTTGTTTTGTTGGTAACCTGGCACATTTGTGGTGGGGTTACCAGCTTGAAACTGCGATTCCTACAATCATAGAATCATTTCGGTTGGAGCGGACCTTTGAGATCATGGAGTACAACTGTTCCCCGAGCTCTGTGAATTCTTTTTCATGTGTGAATTTTGCTCAGAACAGTTTAAAAACTAACTGTTGTTCTCTCTCATCTTTTCTGTGCTTTCTCCAGGGCAGGATGAGCTCTCAGGCTTCTCAAGCAGATTTCTTATGATGGCTTCAGCATCGGTACCTGCAGAAATTTCAGCAGTCCCTTCTAAGCAGCTGACAGGAGCTCTCATCTCACACCCTTTCCACTGATCATGGATCGTGAGGCAGGAGCCTGACAGAGGTATTGTTTTGGCAGATAAGACTTTTGTTTCCAAGAAACTTCCCNAGGGAGTTGTGGAGAGCCAGAAGGCCTCCCCTGAGCCTCCTTTGCTCCAGGCTCAACACCCCCGGGTCCCTCAGCCGCTCCTCCCATGTCTCAACATGGCGCTGCCCGCGGGGTTGCAGCGGCAGGACTACATCTCCCAGCAGGCTCTGCGGGAGGGCCTGGCAGCCAATCAGCGCCCGCGCTGCGCCGCTATATAAGGCAGCGGCGGGGGTGGCCTAGTCTCTTTCCGCCATGGCGGCTGCGGCAGTAGTTGAACCTGCGCCGCGGCTCCATCCACCGTCATCCGCCGCCATCCGCCCTTCCCCGGGGCTTTCCTCGCTCCCGGCCTCACCATCCTGGGTCCCCGCGGCCTCCGCTCCCGACTCGGTGCTCCGGGCCGCTCCGATGGGCCGGGAGGGGCAGCGCGGCTGCGGCGGGGCCTGGTTCCCTCGGTCCCTCCATCGCAGGCCGGGCCCGGCGCGGTGAGTGAGCGGAGCGGCCTTGAGGGTCCCCCCGGCCCTATCGAAGCTGCGTCTGTCTCCTGCTGTGGCAGATGCGGTCAAAAAGGAGCCCAGAGCGAAGGGATTTTCCCCGACGGTCGCCGCTCAGTTGGAGCCTCCGTAGCTGAAGCGGCAACATGGTGGGAAAGGACAGGGCCTGGGAGAGGGACTGGGGCCTGAGGGGGGAGCTGGGGCTGCTGCTGCCCCCGATTCCTGCCCGTGGGGACCCAGGTGGTGTGTGGAGGTGGTGGGGATCGCAGCTGCTCGGTTGACTTAAGGTATTTTTTTTGTCCTCTAGGTGAAGGTCGAGGTTTTACTCCCCAGGAGCAGCCTGGTGTGGAAGGTGACCCCCAGCGCCTGGTGACAGCAGCGTTGGGCAGGTGAGATGTGCAAGCCAGGCTCTGGTGTCCCCCCTCCTGCTGGGGCTGCCTCCGTGGCCGGAGCTGCAGATTCCCTGTATTTCCTGCTCTGTCGAGCTCATGCGTGGGTGGGACAAGAGGATTTGTCTCCCCAGCGTTCCTGGGGAGGACTGGTGGCAGAGCTGGGCTCGGATCCGATCCACAGCCCGTCCATCCCTCTGCTTTCGCTCGGCGCATGTTTATCCAAGAGCTGTGGCTCCGTCCCGTAGCTCCAGCTCTCCAACAACATGCAAGAGCAACGGGAAGGTCTTTGACTGCTGGGCCTCTTCTGCCCAACGCTGTCACTCGCCCCTCCTATAGATTTCCAAGCAGGGGGGTGGCACCAGATGGTCTCCAGAGGTCCCTGCGACCCCCACCACGCTGGGATTCCCGCAGAGCGCTTATGGTTTCTGGGCTGGGGGTGTCAGTGACGCATCCTTGCTGCTGATGATGATGTTTTTGGGGGTGCTGTGATGTCTTCCAGGGTTCCGTGGTGTCTCGGCGCTCGCTCCGCCACTGGTGAACCCTCCGGATAAACCCCAGGTGAGAACGTGGCGCTCGTGTCCTCGCTCCGAAGCCCGGCCCTCCAAATCCCTTTCCCACCAGATCTGAACACCGATCTTGTGGTCGAAAAAGGAGGAAAAGCAAAATTCAGACTGCTCTAGGGCTCTTTGCTGGTGCTGTTCCATGCGGAGAGGGGTCAGTTGGAAGACAAGCGGCAGCGGCGGCGCTCGTGTGGGAGGGTTGGGGTGGGAGTGAGACCCCTCGGGCAAGAGGGGGGAGAAATGTCGGGTGTAGAGAGCGGAGGTGCCACCGATTCGTGGGCTGGGGGTTTGCTCGGGGTGGGTTTGATACCTCAATTCCCGGTGACCTCTCAATGTCAGATCTTCTCTGTGTTTGCAGGAATTACTCGTTTGGTGGAAGAGGCGCCCGGAGCTCCTGAGCCCCTCGAGGGGACTTGGTTTGTGCTCCCTGGGGCCTGAGTCTTGGGGGAGGCCGAGACATGGAGCACGTGAGTGTCCTCCAGGGGCATCGATGAGGGTCAGAGAGGGAACTTCACCCGTCTGGGAGGACAAAGGACAGTTCAGCCTGGAGAAGAGAAGGCTCCACACAGACCTTCTGGGGGCCTTGCAGGGCTTCAAGGGGCCTGGCAGAAAGATGGGGACAGACTTTGGAGCAGGGCCTGTGGGGACAGGACAAGGGGGGATGGGTTGGAACTGCCAGAGGGAGATTGAGAGTGGGAGAGAAGGGAGAGATTGTTGGTGCTGAGGGTGGGGAGAGCCTGGCCCAGGTTGCCCCGAGAGGTGGTGGCTGCCCCATTCCTGTCCCCATTGCAGGGGAGGTTGTTGGGGGCTCTGAGCAACCTGCTCTAGTTGCAGATGTTCCTGCTCCCTGCAGGGGTTTGGGTGAGGTGACCTTCAAAGGTCCCTGCCCAGCCACACCAGTCCGTAATTAATGAGGTTTTTAATTGGGCGGGCTGTTCTCTGCAGGGCAGTGGCCGTGAGCTCAGCCTGGCCGGTGATGAGTCCTTCCTTGGGAGACTGCTGGATGAATCCTGCGGATATGGGGCTGAGGCCGGGCGTGGGGGGCATGAACCCACCCCTGAGGTGGGAGAGCCCCAGCAAGACCCAGACTCTTTCAGACCAGCTTATTTTTTTATCCTCTTTTCAGATTCAAATACCACGTGGAGCCAAGATGAGCCGGTCCTCGAGGGTTCTGGTGCTTCAGTGCAGGACCAGGTTCTCCCACAGCAGCAGCAGCTCTGCGGGGCCTCATCCCAGCTCCTTCCCAAGCCTGGGTGGGAACAGCCTCTCCTGGGCTCCACCACGCACGGAGGGAGCTCCGGGTTGGGATTGTCTTAGGGGAAGAGCTTGGAGGAAGATCCGGGTATCAAATCTAAATAAATGTGATCACCCCAAGTTCTCTCCGTGTCTCCTGGGCTGGTGTTTGGGGTGTGCTGGGCTGGGGCGGTGCCTGATCTCCGGTGTCGTGCTGGGGGTGACGCTGAGCTCCTGGAAGGAGCAGATGCTTCAGCCCGGAGCCTTCAGGGGCAGCTGCTGCTGGTTCTCCACAGACAGCTGGTGCCCCCCTGAGATGCGTTTTTCCTCTCCTGGCTGTTGAGGTGTGACCATTTCTATTTCCTGCACGAGTTGATGCTCCTCATAACCCTGAGCTGCCACCTGAGGGAGCTGAGGGGAGCCCTTCGCACTGCGGAGCTGCCTTTTTGTGCAGCTGGGCTTTCCCTTCCTGCCCACAGGGAGCTGGGGCGACACGGCTGCTGGAGCTGCCCCCGGGGTGAGGGTCCCTGGACAGGCAGGAGTCGCGGCGGTGCCGGAACGGCTCCTGCTCAGGTCTGTGTTGCCAACGTCTGGAGATCTGATACCTCCTTGCACATTTTTGCACAATGGAGAGCAAATGAGGTGGCCGCAGCCCCAGAGCTGTTTTCTGTCTGTCTCAGTCACCATCAGGGGGGACATGGGCAATGGTGAAGCCCCGACCCTGCTGCTGGTGCCTCCGACTGCTTGCAGAGAGCATCTTTGTCCAGCCTTGGGGCCTCTGACCCTTCATCCCTTCTCTTTGGGAGCTTCTGTCCCCCAGAACTCATCCCTCCCAGGACTTTGGCTTCCTCAGAGGCACCAGCCTCTCTCTTTGGCCCCCCAGAGCCTGGTTATCCCCGTCTCTGTCACCAAAACCAGGCAGCGGAACCGAGCTGGCGTGTGACACCAAACGCAGCGTTGGGACGGGAGGATGAGGCCAGAGCTGGCGGCTTCTCCCTCTCCAGGACACTTTGTTTGTCCCCTCAGGTGATGGCGAGGCCAGAACCGTCCCTGGGGACGACGCTGCGGGGTGGGGACAAGGGTGGAGACCTGTCCTCAGCTCCACTAGCACCGCTGAGTCCGGCCTCGATGGACGCGGCCACCGGCACGGGGACAACAAACGGTCCCGCGCAGGACCCCAGCCCGGGGGGACTCTTCCAGTTCCGCGTCATCGTGCTGGGGGACGCGGCCGTGGGCAAGTCGTCGCTGCTGCGCTGCTTCGCCGAGGGTCCGGGCGCGGGGGGGGCCACCCCCGGCCCCACCGTGGGTGTGGAGTTCTACAGCCGCACCGTCCCGCTGCCGCCCGCCGGCAAGGCCAAGCTGCAGCTCTGGGACACGGCCGGCCAGGAGCGGTTCAGGTGAGCTGAGGACAAGGGTCACAGCCCCCCGGTGGGACCCCAGCACCAGCTGACTCCTCGGCCCCTCGACCCTGCGGTGGGTGTAAAGTCCCCGGCCGGGCGTGCGGGGACAAGCAGTGATGGTTTGCTGGGACCGCGACGCGTTAGGGGCTGGTGGAACCTTGTGCTGAGCTCGCAGTGAAGCCGGAGCTGGTTTTGGGGGGCGGCCAAGGGAGCAGGGCTGGAGGGGGGGGTCCTGGAGGGCTGGTCTTGGGGCTGGGCGATTTCCCTCCTGATTGCATCAGGCTGGAGCCAGGAGCTCCTGGGGCGTGAACGAGGCTCAAATGGGGCACGAAGGGTTGAACATCGAGGTGGGGCTGTGGCTGGAGCCGGGGGTCCTGCACTACCCCTGTCCTCAGGAACATTTGAGGGGCCCCAGGGTTGGTCTGGGGGTGCCCTGGTTCTGTCCAGTGCTTGTCCCCATCCACACCCACCCGTGGGCCCCACTGCACCCCGGGCTGGGGAGACCCCAGAGCCTCTGCAAATCCCCCCAGGTCTCCTCTGGACCCCCCAGTCTGGAGGGTGCTGAGCAGACAAGGGGGGGGTGCAAATGGTCCAGGCAGGTCTCGCTCCCAGCTGGGATTCAAAAATCCCCTGAGCGCCACCTCAGAGGAGGTTTGGGGGTTGTGGGGGTGCCCCCTGAATCCTCCCCCCGCCTTGGTGTGCCCAGATCCATCACCAGGTCCTTCTACCGGAGCGCGGCCGGGGTGCTGCTGGTGTTCGACCTGACCAACCGCGCGTCCTTCGAGCACGTCCCCGAGTGGCACCGCGAGGCGGCCGGGGAGCGGCCTCCCCCCGCCTTCGTCCTGGTGGGCCACAAGAGCGACCTGGTGGCCGAACGCGCCGTGTCGGCCGAGGAGGCCGGGCTGCTGGCCGCCACCCTGGGCATGGCCTTCGTCGAGACCTCGGCCCGCGGCAACCTCAACGTGGAGTTGGCCTTCCAGCTGCTGGCGGGGGGCATCCAGCGGGCGATGGGGAGCCAGGGGGGGCTCACCCCTCACCGGGGCTGTGGCGGCATCAGGCTCATCCCCAGCCGGAGCCGCCGCCGGGCGCTGGCGCGGGGGGAGCCCCGGGAGCGCTGCCAGTGCTGACGGGGACCCTTCCCCCCCAGGGATGTTTCTCTCTGCACCCAGTGCCCCGTGGGGGCTACGTGGCCCCTCCTCGGATTTATTTCAAGCCTGAATTTGGGACTCTGGAAAAATAATACGCCTCTGCAGGAGAGTTTTTAATAAACCTGAAGCTTTTCCACATAAGTAAAAGCTGTGCCGAGCATCGGAGCCCTGGCAGGGACACAGCACCATGCTCAACCCACGTACAGGGGATGCTCTGCTTTGGGGGGGCCACTGGGAGGTAACACCCCCTCCTGTGTCTTCACGTGTCACTTGATGGACCTTCTGTGCCAGAGTCACCCCCTGGGAAAATGGTGCCAGGCACCCACTGAGCGCTTCAGAGTCACAGATTGTTTGGGGTTGGAAGGGCCCTCGAAAGCTCCTCCAGTCCAATCCCCCCATTGCCGCAGCAGGATCACCCAGACCAAGTCCCACAGGAACTCGTCCAGGCGGCTTTGAAACGTCTCCAGAGAAGGAGACTCCACAACCCCCCTGGGCAGCCTGGGCCAGGCTCTGGCACCCTCACTGCAANCTCTCCAGCAGCTCCATCCCCAGCTGGACGGAGCCAAAACGAAGGGAGCGAAGAGGCTCCAAGAGGCCGCCCAGCAGCCACGGTGGGGCGGGAACGCCTCCTGGGTGGAGGAGCAGAGCCTGCCCGTACACGCTCCCGGCGCGGGGGCGACGGGTCCCGGCAGACGGCGGAGGTGCCGATGGAGCCGCGGTGGCAATACCAGTTCCGGGTGATCATGTTGGGGGACTCGACGGTGGGGAAGTCGTCGCTGCTGCGGCGTTACACCGAGGGCGTCTTCCTGGACGCCGTCAACCAGACGGTGGGGGTGGATTTCTACGTCCAGTTCGTGGAGCTGGAGCCGGGGCTGCGGGTGAAGCTGCAGTTCTGGGACACGGCCGGGCAGGAGCGGTTCAGGTGGGTCTGGCTCCGGCCACGGCGTGGGGATGGGTGATGGAGACGGGTGGCCCCCTGGATTTGGGGTGCTGCTGGGGTGTTGTGATCCAAAGCTCAGCGAGGGCCTGGAGACAGCCACGCTTCACCCCCAACACCAGCCCTTGGCTTTGGGGGAGCCCCGGGGGTGAGGAACCATGACGGGCAACACCGGGGCCCAGATGAGTCCAAGCCAAGGGAAAGCAGCCCTTGGGTTGCCTCGTAAGCCCCGGCTCCAGCTCCAGAGGGGGTACAGGACGCCTCCACCAGCACCCCTCTGCCCCACCAGAGGGCTGGGGGAAGAGACTGGGAGTTCACTGGGAGCTGGGGAAAGAGGGGGACGTGGCTCCTGGGGATGGGAGAATGGCAGGCCTGTGGCTGCAGGGGATGGGCGAGCTCCAGGTTCATGTCTGCAAGGAATGAGAGAGCTCCAGAGACGCAGCTTCAAGGGATGGGCGAGCTCCAGGACCAGCTGCAGGGGATGGGAGAGCTCAGGGGCTGCGGCTGCAGGGGATGGAGGAGCTTTAGTGGCCGAGTGGGGCCAGAGCTGCCCGGAGCACTCGCTGATACAGCCAAAGGGCTGATTCTCCTCACTCTTACAGCTCGGGAGGACACAGGCTGACACAGCTGGGGATGCTCCGCAGGAGAAGCAGATACTGCCCAAGGTGGCCCAGGGGAGCCCCAGGGGCCGCTCACCCCATTTCTCTTCACTCCCCAGGTCCGTGACTCGCTCCTACTACCGCAACTCGGCCGGGGGGATGCTGCTCTTCGACCTCACCAACCGCGCGTCCTTCGAGAGCGTCCGGCAGTGGCACCGGGAGGTGACGGACACGATCCAGCCCTTCCGCATGGTCTTCTTGCTGGTGGGGCACAAGAGCGACCTGGCGGCGCAGCGGCGCGTGGGCAGGAAGGAGGCGGAGAAGCTGGCGGCCTCGCTGGGCGCGCAGTACATAGAGACCTCGGCCAAGGACGCCAGCAACGTGGCCCTGGCTTTCCAGACGCTGACGTTGGGCATCTACCAGGCGCTGCAGACGGGGCGGTTGGTGCCCACCGAGGCGTGGGACGGGGTGAAGAGCAGCGTCCCGCTGCCGGTGCCGCTCAAGGCTCGGGCGCCGGAGAAGGATGAGAAGAGGAAGAGATGCTCGTGCTAGAGCTGGGGACACTGGGACACGCTGGGCTCGGCGGTGCAGGAGGTGAGGTGGAGCTGGAGCAGCCGGGGTGGGCAGGAGCAGCGAGCAGCTTCCACGGAGCATTAAACACCCCCCTCCTCGCTCACCTCTCTGCCTGCCCGTGTTTTCCTGGGGAAGGGGAAGCGGCCGGTGCCGAGGCTGCCGGTGGGAAGGGTGAATGCCCAGGTGGGATGAGGCTGTGGCTGCAGAGAGGTGGGTGTCGCTCCTCTCCCCTCTTCTCTTTCCAAACCCCTTTCTGTCCCCATCCCCCCGAGAGGACTCGCAGCTCCTCCCGGCACCCCGGATCCCACAGTAGTGCAGGATTGATCTGAAACCCTTTTACAACCTGCCCCATCCACCCAGAGCTGGTCCCCTCCATGCTCGGGAGGGTTTGAAGAGCAGCTCCTCCTGGGCACACCGAACTGGAGCAGCTGTGAAGCAACTCCAAGGCCCCGCAGGAGCCGCTGAGCTTGGCTGCGGTGCAGGAACAGCTTCTGTCTGCCCCAGCGCCCGTCAGACTGGTGTTGATCACACCTTAGGAGCCCAGACTGGTTTCTGAAGTATTTCAGCCCTGGAGAGTTCCCCAGGAGGCTGAGGAGCCTCCAGGTCGGGAAGGGTGTGCAGAGCTGATGGCTCAACTCACCACGACACACGGGACCTGCAGCTTCTCTGGTGGAGACTGAGCAGAGCGGGCAGGGACAGGCAGGGGGATGAGGCCAGGGAAGGAGAGAACCAGGATCGCTGGTCTTCAGTCACCATNCCTGCTCTAGACCCTTGCCCAGCTCCTGCAGCAGCGGCCAAACCCCTCCCCTCACTCTGCAGCCCAGGGCAGGAGATCTCTCCCCAGACCAGCCCCACAGGCAGGATCCGGCACCTCAAGGGCTGCCCAGTATCCCCAGCAATCCCCCACACGCCGCCCGAAGAGCACGAGGCTTTGCCACGGGTTTAGATTAATAATTTCTTTATTCATGTAAAACAAACGCAAAGTATTTATATAAACACTGACATTACAAAGTACTGGAGCAGGTAGGGGCAGGAAGGAGGAAACGAAAAAACCTCTACAGATGCTTCTAATACTGTCCCACACAAGATCAAATGCTCTGTCCCTCGGGCCATCACTTATACAAGAAACCACTTTCAAGTCACAAATAAAAGTCTTTGTTTTTTGAGATAACGCCGCGCTCGCGGGGAGGGGGGATGAGGAAGGGGGCGTAGAATGTGGGTTTTTTGGCAGATCTCCTCGTCAAGTCAAGATATTGCTGCACCGTTAATAAAAAATATATGCTTCTCTGTAAAGCATTAAAAAAAATATCCCAGGGGTGGCGTCGTGGAGGCTTCAGTGGAGAGGCGGGTGGCCCAAAATGCTCTGGCGTCTTCTCCCGGCTCTTCCCAGGGGCTATTTCTTAGTGGTTTTGCGAATCAATGCCATTCTCTGTGAGAAGAAAGAGAAGAACGTGGGAAGCCGAGCGTCTCGGGCAACGTTAGTGCAGAACAACCTGCTGCGGTGCCCCAACCGGGTGTCTCGGGTTCTGCCAGGACACTGCGCGACTCGTTTCCGCACAGGTCTTTCGAGTCTGTTTGAATTTTAATGGGGTCCAGAGGAAAAAGCTCTTTGGGGGGAGGGTGTTGGAGCCTGGCCCAGGCTGCCCAGAGAGGTTGTGGAGTCTCCTTGTCTGCAGAGATTCCCAGCGCGCCTGGACACTGCGATGCTGGGCCCCCTGCTCGGGGAGACCCCGCTGGGGCAGGGGGGTGGCACCAGAGGATCCCCTGAGCTCCCTCCCAACCCTCCCCATATCGAGATTCTCGGTGCTCCCGAGGGCTCCTTACCTGTTTGTGAGCTTCTGTAGTGCAGGCTTTTTTGTAGGGCCGGATTTCCTCAGAACCAAAGCCCGGGATCCACATGTTCCACTGACGCTCTGGAAGAGAGAGCACAGCTCAGCGCGCTCTGCCCCAGCCGCCCGCCGCGAGAGCGGCCTCGGCGCCAACGACAGCAGAGCAGCAGCACAGCCTGGAGCCGGGGATGAGGACTGAGGATAAACTCACTCACCAAGATGCAACTGGACGTCTTTGACTTCCAGGGTGTTTGACTTGCGGTGCCGCGCGAGCTGGCAGGCGGCTGTCACCACGCTCTCGATGAAATCATCGGCGATCTGCAGCAGCATCTGGGGCGGAACAAGGACAACAACCAGGATTATCGGTACCAAGCAGCTCAAATTATGCGGAAAGTATGAAAAGGAACCCTCAGAAGTTGGTATTTCGAAGGTGTTGGCCACAAGTGCTGGTTTAAACCCCTTTCTGACACTGGGAAACGGATATGGGTGGCTGAAGGCCGCAGTGAACAGGAGAATCCAGACACGTAAAATGAATCAACCCTCCCTGCCTTGGATAAAAAGCCTCTGGGCTGTGAAAAATCCCAGCTTAGCTCTTCCTGCAGCCCCTGCCGCGGGTTGGTACCTACTTCCTCCACATCTTCATCCAGCTGCTCGTTCGGATCCACCTCACGCACCAGGTCCTGCAATTTCTTCTTGGTTAAAACCTGAGCGTGTGAGAGAAGAGGAACAATTCAGTGCCCTGCTCGAGCTTTGGCAGCTGCCCATGAAGCCCAACCACAAACAAACCTCCTTCCCCAGTACCCCCCAGGCCGGAGTCACGCTGCCGTGGGAGCGTTATCAGCTGAGATAAGAAATATCAGGTGTTAAGTAGCCGCTTTCAAGCGCCAGTGGTTGCTCTGGACCAAAGCAGAACGTGGCAGGCCAGGAGAAAGAAGCGTCCTGAGTTAACCGGCACTAGAGCAGCTGAAGGGAGGAGGGGGATAAAGGCAGAACTAGAAATTTGAAAAGCTCCACAACAAGTACAAGCTCCGTATCAGTGACTAAACTTGTGCTCGAGGCACAGAGGAACCTCTCGCGCTTATCAGCTTTAGTGTTTCAACTGGAAACAGAGAGATCTGTGAGTGTGGGGTTATTCCAGGGCAGGTGGCAGCAGCCTCATAGCCCAAACACGGCGGGGAGGTGAAATTTTACTGCTGCTGAGCCACAGGACACGAGGTCTTACAAGGTATGGATGAAGGTAACACCACTGACCGGGTCAGCCTGGTCAGATGAACCAGGAGCACGTGGGGGAGTCATTGAATCATGGGGTGGTTGAGGTTGGAAGGGACCTTTCGAGGTCACCTCATCCAACCCCTGCAGGGAGCAGGGCCATCTGCACCTAGAGCAGGTTGCTCAGAGCCCCCAACAACCTCCCCTGCAATGGGGACAGGGATGGGGCAGCGACCACCTCTCGGGGCAACCTGGGCCAGGCTCTCCCCACCCTCAGCACCAAAAACCTTTTCAGTTTAAATCTACAAACCTGCACTTTTATTTCTCCCATCTAAACCCCACTTTAAAAGAATTTTAGCCCCCACAACTGAAAAAACCTCTCTACCCACAGCGTCCACACTCCATCCAGCTCCAAAACACTAGGAAGGGAAGGAATACATGAAGCCGTTTACTCACTCAGCAACTGATACTTGACTAAGCACTACATTTTTGCTGGTAATTTTAGAAAGGAGAGGAATTAAGGTGCGGGAAGGTCGGAGCATCTCCCCCTCCTTGTCCTAAAGTCAGGGCTGAAATTACCTGGTTACTCTCGGGGCTGAGCCGCCCTCCTCCGCTGGGTGTCCCGGGCATCTTGGCCACGGCAGTGCTGTTGGCCATGGAGCTCTGCGGGGGAGTGCTGGCTGGTTCCGGCTTTATCGAGGAGAAGTTGGAGAGGTTGATCAAGGTAGAAGGGCCAAACTGGTTCATAATCTGTTGGGCTTTAGCTTTTAGCTCATAAAGCTTATCTAGGTCCTGCTTCTTCTTGGGGTTGTGGGGACCCAAACCGATCAACTGGGAAAGGAAACGGGATTCGGAGTTAGCAAAGAGAGAAGGAATTCGCCGGGGGTGATGGCGGCTTTGGGCAGAGCAATCTGCAGCGCCCTGAGGGGGCCCAGAGGTTTATCTGGATCTCTCTGAGAGCAGCAAGAAGGGAGGAGCCACGGTCAGGAGACATGAAAACCTTCCGTGGTGTGTGGAACATGAAGTTCCCCATGAGAAGCATGGGGCTGAGCGCAGCACGATGCAAAAGGTGGCAGCTCTGCACCGGCACCGACCCAGGGCCCGGCTGAACCCACAAAACAGCTTCGAGGAAGAGACCACGCCAAGAAAGTTCAACAGCAGGACCTGGTAGTGCAGCGCTCACACCTTCATCACCCCCAGGAGACGGGGTTTGGGCTCCCTGGGTGTCTGCCACAGGAGCGGGTGTCATTTTTGGCAACACCCCCCTTTCAAACCCGGCCTGCAGCGATCCCTTGATGCAGCCTTGACAGCGCAGGGTTCATTTTCAGAGCCAAGAGCACAAGTCTGGCTACTCAGGGGTAATGTGAGAGAGAAAACCCCCCACGCCCACCTCCTCGGTTTGTTTGGGCTCCCGACAGCCACAGTAAATGACGTCAGATTTACCGGGCTGTTAATGGTGAACCAGAGGTGGTTTGTAGCGGCTTAACCAGTTACTCGGATCTTCCAGGTTTACCCTTTGGTACCTGAAGTCATTCAGGTTGTTGGCCGCCGAGCTGACCCCCTGACTGACAGGAAGGCTCCAAACCCCCCCAGGCTCCACCAACCTTCTCTCCATCCTTACTGAGGTAAGAGGAACCTCATCCAAACCTCGGACCTTCCTCCCCTACGACCGCTGCGGGCACCAGTGACACGTCTGTGGCGTGAGAAGAGCCTTTAAGGAACAGTCTGGTGCCAAAGCGGCTGCTGCTGGGCACGGAGGAGGGCGAGAAGCCGCCGCTGAGCCGCAGCTGCCACTCCTGAAGAGCCCCGCGGAGTCGCAGGGTGAGCTCGCCTCGTTCCAGCGCCTCCGCGTACGGAGCCATGAGCAGCGCGGCTGCCGCCTCAGCCACGAGCAGACGCCTTCCCAAGCTTTGTTAGTCCGGGTTAATTCACACCAAAACACAAACCAGGCACCAGGCAGGAGCGCTTTAGAAGCGGCTGCTTTAGTGCTTCACTCCAGGCACCCTCATGCACCCCAGCACCGAGCCCTTCCACGGGGCTCGGAGCCCAGACGCGCTGCCCTGGCGCCCTCAGCAAGGTTCTAAGCTCCATCTTCACAGGAAGTTTGGGATTGGGAGGGACCTCGAAAGATCCTCTAGTCCAATCCCCCCTCCGGAGCAGGAAATCTTCACTGAATTAAGGATGGAAAACCACAACGCTCCCCTCTTCAGCTCGGCATTTCAGGACGAGGAGCTCAGCACAAGATCAGGAGGGGCTGCATAGTCTCAGGTTGGAGCTCAGGCTCTTCTCTTTAGGGAATCCGGGAATTCTTACCCGCCATGCAGGGCAGAGAAAGCTTCAAACTCTTTTATCAGCACGAACTCGCTCGGTTTGTTTATTTCCAGATCTTATCGCAGCCTTCGCGCGCCGTTAAGATCCGTCCCCAGCGCCAAACCAAGGGGACGCGCAGCTTCCCGGGCCAAACCCCGCATGCCGGCCCCGCGGCAAAGCCCGGCAGGTTACTTACAGCTATCTGAGTGTCTAGATCTTTAATTACATCAGCGACCGCCGTGGGGCCAGCGAACGGAGAGGCCATTCTCCAAAAGCCTTCCCGAGTACGGCAGCAGGCAGCGTTAACCTACTCTCGCCTCCTCCTCTTCCACACAACTCTCCTTCCTACAGGAACACCGGGTTATTTTCTCGCCTCCCTCGCTCTACAGTAAGAGCGTGAGGGGAAAACGGCTTCGTGCGGCAGCACAGGAGGGTTTATCGATCAGCAGAGGGAGAAACCACGAGCACACGCTGCTGTGGAGGGCGAGGCGCCTCCCAGGAGCTTGAAACAGGGGTGGAAATTTGGCCTAATTCCATTTTTCTGGCAGATAACAGCGCAGCTCGGTATCAGCGACGTGCTGGAGAGCCCAGACCTCTGCAGCTTCTCAGGGACGGGTCTGGCAGCCGCAATTAGCAGCTCCCTAACTCGTTAAGTGCTTGTCCCACAGCTGGAACTAAAGCCAAGGAAACCTTCAGCACCTTCCCTTGGAGCTGCCGCTTCCCTTCAGCCAGAGCGGTTATCACCCAGTTATCTACAGAGGTTTGCTGCACAATCCGGGTGTCTCTGTTTAGGGAGCAAACTGAGAAGGTTCTTGGGTTTTGCTTTAGTTGTTATAAATGCAAGGCAAAGTCCTGCCCTGCATCACTGAGGACGTGCTCACTGCCAGCCCTTATTCAGCAGCAGCACCAGCTAAAATGGAATGAATATTCAAGCCCTTTTTTATTCCCCCTCGGGTGTGTTTGGGAGAGGCTGAAGTACAACTCAAACCTCTGGGCTCCTCGGCACAGCTTCGAGTTGCACCTTTTACCCCCAAAGCACCAACACTTGGCACCGGGGGAGGCAACGGCAGCACCGGGGGAGGCAACGGCTCCGCGCATGTCGCTCCCTGAGGTTTTCCTCAGCACCTTCCCAGCCTACGGAGCTCACCAGCCCCACGGGAACGCCGCGGCGGGGGCTGAGATGAGCTCCCTCGAGTAAATCCCTTCCCCCGGGGAGAGCCAAGGCCACCGAGAGCTGCCGGAGCTGCGGGGTCACCCCCCAGGCCCCGGGACTCCCTCCGCGGCGGGGCCTGAGCAGCGGCGCCAGGCCCGGCTCGGCCCGGGGAGCGGCGGGGCCCGGCCTGCCGCGCCCATCCCCGCGCTTCAGACTCTGGCAGCCGCTGT
>WEIS01025557.1:3761-13779 GCA_013389965.1 Todus mexicanus | reverse complement strand
GTTTGGAAAGTCTCTGGAGAAGGAGATTCCGCAACCTCTGTGGGCAGCCTGGGCCAGGCTCTGTCACTCTCCCAGTGAAGAAGTTCCTCCGCGTGTTGAGGTGGAACTTCCCATGTTCAAGCTCACACCCGTTGTCCTTGTCCTGTTGCTGGACACCACAGCAAAGAGCCTGGCCCCCTCCTCCTGACACCCACCCCTCAGATATTTGTAGGCATTGATCAGATCCCCTCTTGGCCTTCTCTTCTCCAGACTAAACAGCCCCAGGGCTCTCAGCTTGTCCTAGGAGAGATGCTCCAGTCCCTTAATCATCCTCGTAGCTCTCCGTTAAACTCGTAGATCCTTGTCGCTCCGAGGATTTTCCTGGGCTTGGTTTACTGGGGCTTTGTCTTGGCATTATTAAGCGTTAATCCGCGTTGCAGCGAGCTCAGAGCTCTGCTTTAAGTATTATGGTGTTATTCCCCGGCCTGACTCGCGTGCCAGCAAAGAGCCCGTTCGGAAGGAGCCCTCGTGGCACACACGCCAAGCCGGGTTCCTCCTGCACCGAGCCGAGCCCGGCGTTACCGCTTCACTTCCATCTCAGACCGTGCTGTTATTTTTAAGCACCTTTCCCTTTCTCTCTCATAATTTAGTTATTCACCGTTGAGCAGAATCGCTCCTCGGAACCCGCCCCAGTGTCCAACCAGGTTTCCTGACTTCTCGAAAACTAATAATGCACGTCTTTGGGAAAACAGGCTGAACTTGTTTATCCGCCTTTAAAAAGCCATTTACCAAGCGTTTAATAATTCTCTGGACTGGTTGGAAAGGAGAATTCGTCAACTTAGGCAGTGAGGCAATGTCAGAATTGCCTTGTTGTTCGGCTTCAGCCGTAGGCTGGCTCTTGGTGCGCTCTCTTGATGGCTGCTTTATTTCCTTTGATCGGTGAGTATTGATCAGAGGAGAACCTGTGGGCTGTGCTGGCTCTGCAGTGGCGGCCGCCACCCTGGCAGGGACCGGGAGATCAGCAGCCTCAGCAAACGCTTCGAGGGTGTCTGTCGCAACCCTCGTCTTCGCGCTGGCGGCTGGCGGCGCAGTTCACACCGGGTTCCGTGTTGTTCCGGTTTGATGCTTGTGTCTGAAGTATCTCGTGTGCCGCAGTGCGCGGCCTGGCAGAGTTCGGGCGGTTGTGGCTTCATGCTGTGCTTCAGTTCTTCACAACCTTCCGTCTGCATCTAAACCCCGCTGGCGTTCCCCGATTCTCAGTTTGGAGAGGTGCTCCCGTCAGATACAGATGTCTCCGCAGAGGAGATCCTTGAGGATGACCGTAAGACTCCTTGGACATAGGTGCTGAGATAAGCTTTCTTTTATTCCAAATGAGCACACGCCAGGCAGCTTGAAGGGTGTTGTGCTCTGCAAAGTGAACATACCAGTGGCTCGAGGGTGGGGGTTTTTACAGGCTTTTTCCTTCAGAAAACAAGTTTTTGTTTCAAAAGCGTCGTACACTGATGTGAATTAAAGAGTTGCTTGACGTTGCCCCCACCACATGCTACGTGGGCAATCTTACGGTGAATCTTTCCTTCCAAGATGTTTCCTTTGAGCGCCTTGATTCAGCAGAGGCCCTTCCAGCAGTTTATCAGATACGTTCCCTTAGGCATCGAGCTGTGGATTCATGTTCCTCTCCAGGTTTCAAGTGACACGAAGCACTAACTTCAGTCCCTTTCACTGGCGTTTAAAAACCGCTCCAGAGAGAACTTCCAACTCGCTTTTCTTTTGAGCTGCTGTTCAGATATCTCCAAACCAAACACCTTCATAGCAGGGGGGCACGGGAATCTGGGCACGTGTCTCTCTTGTCACGTTCTCTGCTGGTGCGCGGAGGTGCTGGTGGCTCCGCAGATGCAGAGCCAGCGCCTGCAGCTCTTTATTTGGGTCATCACTCAGCAGATAAACACCAGGTTGCGTGGGGAGGTGCTGCCCTGCTGTATTCCGGGGCTTTTACAGAGCGTTCGTGTGGCTTGGCTTGAAGTTTGCAAAAACCGCGTTCCCTTTGCGGCAACAGCAGCGGGGTCTGGCTGGTGAATCCGCTGCCTGAGAAGATAGAGACGAGTTTGGGCAGGACCTCGCGGTGCCGGGAAGGCCGTTCTGCCGTTGAGTTGCCGCGTGAGACACCGTGAAGCGGGGATCCCAACGGTGTTGACGCCCAGCTCTGCGGCAGAGCTGTTCTGATCGTGCTCGATGAACTGACCGTGTGTCCACCTCGCGGTTGGGCGAGGTGGGCCAAGAGCCCAACCAGCGGGACTTGGAAACTGCAGCTGGGAAACCTGAGCAGTAAATCTGAGCCCACCTTGGACTGAGGCGTGAGTAGTGAGGAGAGTGAGTTGCTGCCCACCTGCTTTGTCTTTCTGCCTTGGGTGAGCAGAACAGCTTCCACAAGAGGGAGTTTCACTTCAGAACATCCTCAGGCCGCGCTTCTACAACATTCACATGATTCTGATCCTTGGTTTTTTTTGTGTTAAAGCTTCTCCACAGGCTTCCTCAGGAGGCAGAAACGCTTCTCGGTCTGTTGTCAGTGGGGTAGCTTAAGGCATCCCTCGGGTCTCTTGAGTTCTGTGGTACCACCCAGCTCGTGCTGCCTGCTGATTTCCTTAATGCTGAGGGAGGTGGGTGACATCTAACGAGGTTCAGTAATTTCAGAGTAAGTTTCTTTGGCCAAGAGAGCGTAGGAGCCATAATGACAGGAACCAGTGAGCCGGCTGGTATTAACTTCAGTAATTTTGCCCCCTTGGCCTCTTTCTCTGCCACCCCAGGCTTGATCACGCCGTGATTCTTTTCCTCCATCAGCTTTATCCTACTTTCTAAGCTGCTTAGGCACTGAGAAGCGTTATCCCTGCTTTACAGAGAGGACACCACAAAGTGTAGCTGCGCTCTGAGGATATCCATCCCCGATAGGTGTCGTTTGGCATCGGCCAGGGCTGGAAGCACCTCTGGCAAGGCACTAGCAAATATCCCTGCACCTATTCTGCAATTCCCTACCGAAAAAAACCAAGGGGGAAGGGGAAGGTGAAAAGGTGACTAAGGAAGGAAACAAAATGATTCCGTGCTTAACTCCAGAAAAACAGAAATCTACATATAACCCTACTACGAGAATTAGCTGCAGTAGGGTGAGAGCATTGAGTGTACGCAGGACTTCTGTAAAACTCTTCTAACCCTGAGGGTTTCTTTCTCCCCTTAAAGGAAGACGTAGATTCTTTTATGAAACAGCCTGGAAACGAGACAGCCGATGTAGTTCTTAAGAAGCTGGATGAGCAGTATCAGAAGTATAAATTTTTGGAACTTAATCTTGCTCAGAAGAAAAGGAGGTAAGTCATGATTTGGGCAGAATTGGAAGATGTTTGTTTATTTTTTAATAGAACTGTGCTAATGAATAAAGTCTAGTATTTTTAAATATCCTAAGCTGATGTTAGGAGAGCTAATATTGGCAGTGCTTTGAGGGATGCCCAGCTTTTTTTCTTCCCTTTTCCTCATAATTTCGTGCAAAAGAATTTACAGTATTTCTCAGTCGGTCCTTAGCTTTTAAGGCCAAAAGTCCTGCTCTAGCCCCTTAGTTTTGCCAGCCTGCTGGAAATAAGAATGCTTTTATCAAATGACGACTGTATCAAGCCTGTAACTTTTGGGTTAGTCCTCTCATCTGTCTTCAGCGGCTTCAGTCTAGAGGCTGGGCAAGAAGTAACATTTTTAAACGCTAAAATCAAAGCTTAAGTAATATTTTATTTAGATTCAACTTCTTTCATGGACAAATACCCCTGATAATCCCTGCCTGGAGGCCTGCTGTGGCCGTGCCGTGGCTGCTGTCTGAGCCTGCTGCTGGCAGAGGAGGGCAGCCTTGAAAGAAACACGGTTGTTTTGTTTTACCTACAGTGGTTTTTCTCTGTGTTTCTGCTGAGGATTCCCTCTCTGGGGCGCTCAGAATTAACGCACAAACACACCATTTTAGCAAACGTGTGTTTGTTACTGTTAATACGTGTCGGTTCCAGTTTGAAAGCCCTTTGTATCGCTCTGCTTCACACACCCAGAGAGCCTGAGCGCGACGAGAGGCAGGTGAAGCTGTAGCCGAGATGCTTTTTCAGGCCGTAGCTCTGAAATCCGCGGTTGTACCCGGAAAGCTGTTTAAGAGTTTCACGTTTTGCATTGGAGGTTGGATTGTATAATAAAAGTGATCACTTGTTTAGGAAACGCTGTGTCTCTGTAAAATAATGAATTATGACTGTTGTTAATTCACAGGCTAAAAAGTCAGATTCCTGAAATTAAACAGACATTAGAAATTTTAAAACACATGCAGAAGAAAAAGGTAAACTATTTTGAATATCTAACGAGTACGAGAAAAGCTAACTACCTTTCCACCCTGACAGAACAGATTGCAAGAAATGTTTTGGAGAGCACACTTAATATGCCTTTGTAAATAACAGAATTGTTTTTAAAGGTATGTAGTACTTTTTGAAAGCTAGTTCCAAAAACAAACAAACAAAAAGTTACTGTTTGTAATGCAAGCCTCACTTCTAATAGCGTATAGATTGCAGCTAAGCTTGGGCTCCGTCTCTATTCTTTATAGTGATTTCGGGATTGTTTTTAAATACGTATTTTAAAAAATGCTTTGTTCTTGGAGCTCTGACTTAAAGGCTGAAGTAAAGACGTAGAGTTCTGCCAAAGTTCGTACCGTATCGATGGCAGAAAGCAGAGAAGTGTGCTCTTTACTGTAAGGTTGATGTCTTTGACATAAGCGCCCAGCGAAAATGACGATTTTAAGTTTTATCCTTTCTCTTAAGGATTCCACAAGTCCGATGGAAACCAGGTTTTTATTGGCAGATAATCTCTACTGCAAAGCTTCAGTTCCTCCTACGGATAAAGTTTGTTTGTGGTTGGGGGTAAGTATAAACAGAACTTTCTCTGAAACTGCTTGAATAACTTAGAAAAGGCTTCTAAATGACCTGTATGTGTCTTGCCTGCGCTCCCAGTGCCTGTGGGCATCATTCTGTTCACGTGTGCATAGCGGAGCCGGGTCCTGTCAGCAGGACAAACCTAGCGAAGGTCTCATGATTGATTTTACTTGGTGCCTGAACAATAAGACCTCAGAGAACTGTAATTTTGCTGAGTTGTTCTTTCCAAGCCCCATATTCAGGAATGTTTTCCTTATCACGTCTATTCCGTTGTGGTTTAAATTGCCATCCAGCATTGCCTGGGGTAGGGATGGGCCCAGCAAAGTAACTTCATTTGGCAGGTAGCTTCCCACCTTCTCTGCCTTATCTTTATTTAGCATCTTGATTTTCTTATTTACACACATCTTTAGGGGAAGTTGGGATTCCTGCTACTCGCAGGTACCTGCCAACATTTAGGGTGGAATTTGTGCTAAAGACTGGTGGAATCAGAGCTCAAAATACAGATTGCTGAGTACTTCAGCCATACGGGCGTGGGATATTTTGTATTCAGAGGCTTCCTTGTATGTGCAGGTAACCTGCTGCTGTTTATTCTGAGGCTTCTAAGTCCTGCTGTTCCCAAACCCTTGTGTGGGCTGCCAGACAAAACCACTCAGTTAGGATACAGACCTTGACATGTGCAGCATCCAGACTGATTGGGCCATTGCTCCCAACTTCTTCTCTATCATAAAAAAGAGAAGATTGGTCCGATACCTGTTGCTTTCAGGAGTCTTATCTTCAGAATTCACAACCATTGACTTCCGTGGAGCATCCTGGGTTTATTTGGTGGCAGAGTATCAGAGAAAGTTCATCCTACTGCTGGTTCCTACAGAAAAGCTACAGTGAGGTGCCACGAGCAGTATATCATGTTTAGGTGTTCTTGGCCTTTTACCTTTTCCCTGCGTGTTGCTCATGGACGGCATTGTTATATGTGACAATATAAACAACAGCCTGAAGTAAACCTGCTGTGCCTTGTTCCTTACAATGCAAGAGTAAAAGCTTTTCTCCCTCTGTCCTTTTTTAGGCCAATGTGATGCTTGAATATGATATTGATGAAGCTCAGGCTCTGTTAGAGAAGAACTTGTCAACAGCCACGAGAAACCTCGATCTTCTAGAGGAAGACCTGGATTTCCTTAGAGATCAGTTCACCACTACAGAAGTCAGTATCCTTTGGGTTTGATTTGCGGGGGCAGAGCTGTGTGTGAAAAACCAACGTACAGGTAATCAAAACGGTTTTAGCCGAGACTGGCTGCCCGGAAAATTCTGTAGCGCTCCAGGGACTTGCCCCTTCCCAGCAGTGAAAGGAGATAACGGTGTTTCCAGAGCCGAGGGTTGGTGCGAAAGATGTAGCAAAAGTTGTGATTGTTTTCCCCTTGAAACCTGCTGTGGTGGCTGCACACCTGGACTGGGAGCGAGCTGGGCGCGTGGATCGGTGCTGTGGATTGACGGCCACGTGGCCACTCCAATGTGAAGCCGTATTTTTTGGACTTAGGTGACCCGTAGCGTTCCCTTCCAAGCCAAACCGTTCTATGGTTCTGGATTCAGCTGCCGTTGCAGCGTTGTCCAGGCAGCCCGAGCGCTGCTGCCGCCAGCCTGGGGGAGCTTGGGCACTGCTTAACTTTTGAAAAATTCCTTTATTCCGTCGTGAACCACCTCCAGGGCTGGGTTGGGGGTTTTTATACTTAAAAGCTATTTTAATGCTGAGAGTAACCATCGACCAGAACATTAGATTTAATAAATGAGGGTAGAGCTACTTGGGTGTTTTAAGTTGGCACTTAAGCTGGGGGAAGTTTTGGATGCCTGAAACAGGCGGATGCAGCAGATCTGGGCAGGCTGTCTGAGAGCAATAAAACAACAAGTGTGTTTCTCTGTCATACCTTTTTTTAAGGTTTTTAGGTAAAGGTTTTAGGCTTCAGCTATTAAGTTCCTGGTATTTCTGTTTAAAGGTTTTGCAGCAACTCAGCTTTCTTGAAATATTTTTGTATTTATATGTCTATTGAGTGTTACAAAGTGTGGCCAGCTGTATAACCTGCCTTGCCCCTTCTCTCTGTTTTTCTTCTCTTTTCTGAATGCGTGAGCTATTGCCTTAACTCCACGCCCTCAGATATGGCTAGAGTTTATAACTGGGACGTAAAGCGAAGAAACAAGCAAGACCCTTCCAAAAACAAAGCATAGTTTTGCCAATTTTAAATGTGGTTTCAATTTCCAAATATTTTTTATTTAAACACCCCCCCCAAAGTTCATTCTTAAGGGACTGAGTTACTTTAAGCATTTCAGTCAATGGTAAAAAATCTAGAAAAAAAACCAATGGTGAGCACCATGTTATTTATTTGTAGCCTCCAAATTTGGTTTCGTGCATGCTTCATGAAATGAATTCTTTGAAAAGGCACCACACGGTCCAGCAAAGGACACGGTATTTTGATCAGACCAGTCTGTCCTGAATAAATTTCTACCTGAAAGCTTGTCGGAAAAGTCGAGGGGCATGTATGAAATGGAGTCTGATGTTGTAGCAGGTTAAGGTAATGCAGGGGTTTGCTTTTTCATCTCTGTGTGCAGCTGACGGAGTCAAAGTCAGCTTGGGAAGACACGCAGCTCTAATGTTCTAGGAAACAGAAAAAAATACAGTGAAGTCTCGGATTTTGTTTCAGTCAGTTAGTTGGCAGCGCCAGGCTGCCACCATTCCTGGGTATCCGCTGCGGATCAGCTTGTTTTTAATAGTTACCAGCGAGTTAGCTGCCTGTTACGGAACTCTCAGCACTTTACACACGACAGTCTGTGACCTGTCTTCAGTGAAGAGCGGTGAGCAGTGAACAGCACAAGCTCTGTCAAGGCTGCAGGTGATCTCACTCCCTTTTTCATACCCGTGCGCACGTTGCTTGTTTTATTTTGCGAATGCGTTGAACGAGGACACCAAAACGCTGATAGCCTGTAAACGACACCCCCCCATTTACGATCCCTTAGCCGAGATGTCCAGTTCAAACGTCTTAACACTCTCAGCCTCGCAGCTGGTGAAACCTGTCTTAGGTGAGGATGCTTTCCCGAAGCGTCGCCGCTGGTGGCAACAGCGGGAATAACTTTTTTTTTGGTTCTTACGAAGCCTTGCAAGATTATTGCCTTTTACCTCTGCAGTTTCTTTCTAAAATGAAATGCTCAGTGGTGATGTCAGTGGCTAATATTCACACGCTGTGACCGAGAATACAGGTTTCGCTGCAAAACAAATGCAAATGTTAACTGTTCGATCTTCATGTAAGAAACGATATACCTGTAAATTTTTTTGTACTTTTATTTCATGATATTAAAATAGTAAAACTAAACAGTTGTGGCAAACACCTGTTTATGTGCATCTTTCTTTGTGGGAGGAGGTCGGAAATCCGATGCGTGGGCTTTTGTAATGTTTGTAATTGGGATGGGGGGGAACGAGCCCAGGTGAAGCAGCAGATGCTGACTATGGGCTTGACGGACACAGGGAGTGAGAGTCAGCACCTTGGAACTGGCGAGTACAGGAGCTGACTGGATCAGAGCTGCAGGGCTGGGCATAAACCAGGCAACTCCTTGCCCCCGTTCACAGGTAAGTACCCAGGCTCAGCTCATTCACACCTTTTCCCCAGGCCCACACCATTTGTCCCAGCATCTCTGGCTGTAGCAGAGAAACATTTCCTCTAAATGCATTATTTGGCGAGCAGGTGCCTGCCCTACCCTGGGCTGCGCCTGGGGCTGCTGCTTTCTGGGAGCATCAGCAATGATGGGAAAGGCGGCAGCAACCGCAGCCCCATTTCTCTTGCAATTCTCCCTTCAATTTGGATTAATGAGATCCCAACAGGCTCAGGCGTGCTCCCCCCCTCCCTCCGCCGCTCCGAAGGCAGCAAGCGCCGGCCTTTGTTGCACACAATGAAATGACGAGTTAAGCATTTCTGCCCCAGCAAAATAAGTCCTGTGTGCAGCAGGCAGTGACCTAATGCTGGGGGCTGGGGGACTGCTTTGGAGCTCAGCTCAACACAGCCAAAAGCTGTCTGGCTTGGGGCGGACGGGAGATGCCTCTCGCCAGTGCAACTTGGTTTGGTCGGGGTGTTTGATAGCAAGTAAATAAAAAAAACCCCCAAACCTCACAGACAAGAATTCAAGCTTCCCCAGGACTGAGCCTCGCCCAGTACCGTTCTGTCCTTCGCTGTCAAGTCTTTGTTCCTGAGCAAGAGCAGCAGCTCAGTTTGCAGAAGCTGTTGCAGCTACTGCCCTGCCTGGGGCTGAGAAAGGCCTCCTGGTACGGCTGCTGCCGCAGGGAGCAGGGGCTGCTTCTTCGGGTGGTTTAGTTCTGTTCTAAACATTTCTGTGGTTGCACTTTTTTCCTCAGGAGAGCTGGTTCTGCAGGTGTAAGCAGCGGGCGTGCTGCAGAGACAACCGGACAGCGGATGCTGCTGCCAAGAGCGCCCGTTTATTGCGGAGCCAGCCCGCGCTAGCTCCCAGGTATGGCTGGGGGAGCGGCGGGGGTGGCAGCAGCTCATGGAGAGAGAATGGGGAGAGGGAAAGGAAAATAGAAAAATAAAACCAAACCAACCAACCAAAAAAAGCCACCACAGTTTCTTTACAAGTTTTGAATTTCACATTATCACATGGTAACCATTTTGCTAAATACAAGCATATTTGCAGTCACGTACAGACAGCTAAATACAGCGGTATGGTCACAGGTCGTTACAGTGCATAACAGAAAGCGAGGAAAGTGTAGAGTACGCTTTTATTCCGGAGGGTCTGAGCAGGTTCAATCTAACATGCAGATTGTTTTTAATGTGTGGTAGGGACCACAGAAAGTTAGCTTTTGCTTTTTCTTTTTCTTTTTTTTTTTTAATTTTATTCTTTTGTCCTAGAGTAAAAGAGCTCCTGACCTTGATCCTGTGAAAAGGTATCACCTTCTGGTTTCTCTAAGTCCCTCTCGCACTAGAAGTCAAAGCATTAAAACCAGTTGTTAGAAAAGAATTCTTGGCGTATCCTAGAAGTTCTTCATCTTAGAAAAACAAAAACCAAAACAAACAACAAACGACATTCCAAATTTTGTACAGATGAATCTACAGTTCCTATATTTT
>WEIS01025555.1:0-12383 GCA_013389965.1 Todus mexicanus | reverse complement strand
TGTTTTTTGGGGTTTTTTTTAAATGAGCTTTCCATGAGGATGAGCAGTGGGAGAAAAGACTTAGCAAATTCAAGTCATAGATTTGGACAGCTGGTGTTACCTGGGATCTTGTTCACAGACCTACCATCAAACCAAGGCATTCATCCTCAGTGATTTAAGCCCTATCATGTATCACAAGACAAGCATTTTCTAATGATGGGTGACATTCTGTGCCCAGAACAGCATTGGTGTAGATATCAGACATCTGGCAAACCATTTCACTCTGGAAAGGTGGCAGAAGCAGCCAAAGCTTTGGTCTTCTCCCACAAGAAAAGCAGCATTTGCTACCTCCCATGTCCAGCTCCATGGAAAGACCCTGTCTGTGGCTTCTTTAGGACTCGTGCCCTCTTCACCTCATACGTGCAGAGGGACACCCCACAGATGTAGGTACATAAGAAACTCTCCCGCAAGCTCTTTCTGTATCAGAGTGCATCACACATCGTCAGAGAAAGCAACCTCCACCCTGCCAGCCTGCAAACACCCTGTGCAGCAAGGGGCTGGGGAGATGGCTGTGCATTGGAGGGTCACACATGGGCCTTCTCACTGCACAAAGCTCTTCGTTGCTGCAAAATTGTCCACTTCAGGGTCTCTTAGTGTCCACACCTCAGCCAGCAGGAGCCAGCACAACTCCACTGACTTCAGTTACATACTGAGACAGGCCATTCTGAGCAAGGCAAGGATCCAGCCCTTCAACCCGAGATGATTTTTCCTAGATAGCATCTGCTACCAAGGTGACATGCTTTCAGAAAGGTTGCTTGCTCCAGCTCCTATGTCTGCACACTACAAGTCGCCCACAAATACCTCAAAATGCCATCAAGATTGGAATCTCCAGATACAAACCCAGCCAGAATAGGCCGATACAAGTTTACTCCAGTCTGCATCTGCCGCAAGCTCCTGTACCATCCATTCACAACGGGCAAGTTAATTAACATAATATCACTCAGAGCTAGCTCGTTCCTGGCTATCAGTATCATCTAATCAGTGTCCTCAACTGAAAAGTAATCTCTGACTTGATCTTTCCTTGGCCACAGAGCAGTGCCTGAACAGAGGGGGCTTTGTTTGGAGTCACTGGAGACACAAAGGTCAGCTCCCAACCTTTTCCTGGCATTGCCCTTGCCTTGGAGAGCAAGGTAGAGCATGTTTTCATGTCAGACCTTGTTCTTTTCTTCCTGGCTTTGACAAGAAGATATCATTTGTCCTGGGGAGCACTCCCCAGGCCAAGAGCACAATACAGCAAAACAGCACCATGAAAGTACCTCCCAGAGGGGCCAGCACTGAACATCATAAATCTGCCACCCACCCAGGGACATCCACCAACCCACCTGGCCTGACAAGGAGTCATGTGCCATGCAGTGACTCCACCACCTGCAGAAGATAAGGCCCAGCCAGTTCAGCTTTGGCAGGATCCATCCACACCCTGAAATAAGGCACCACAGAATATGAAATCCAGATGACAGGAGGACCCACATCTGCTTCCTGTATTGCACAATTAGCAAGCAGGACTCATGTCCGGGTTGTGTCAAGCACACAGGCCAACTTGCAGGAGTAGAACAGGTTTAAGACCCCGAATTATGCGAATTTTACTAGACAAAGGTTTGTCCCCTTCCCCAGTACTGATCCTTCCCCCAAATTATATACTATATATACTTAGCTTTATACATATACACACACATATAACTTGAGATACTGCTATTATAACACGTTAGTACATTTTTGAGAGAATTTAAAAGTAGGCAACCAGTCTGCATGACATGGATTCTATAGGGGGTTTGTGTGGGGGAAAGTAATTCAGTAAGTGTAAATTAGTAGTTAGGCTGATGGAAAGCCAGACTGATGTAGGTGAACATTTTTCAAATAGAAGATAGCTGTGGGTGGGAAAGGCAAATCTTTTCTCTTTCAAGATGTAAAAAAACCCACCGCAAACTTTAAATGCAATGTTTTAAAGCATCTGAGTGAGAGGAGCTGTTAAGGCAATTTTAATAACCGTTGATTAAAACACCCATTTTTCTATTGCAAGCCTGGGTGGTGTTAACCCAGCCATTACCTGCTGGATCCTGCACATCAGACTCTTGCTGGTTTCATGGCTCACAGCAGCTCCTCCACACCACATGTCCTTCACCTCCCCTAGGTCTGCCCCCTTTCCACAAGTAAAGTCCATCTCCAACTATCAGCCTCTCTCCAGCACAGATTCCTCTGCTCCACTATCACCAAACAGCATTTCTGCAAGTCCACCAAGCCCAGTGACAGAGAAATCTCAAGCCATGATTCCCCCAACTTGTCCATGCTAGGACACATCCAGTCTTTTTTCCCCTGCTGCTGTGGAGCCCTCCTGTGCCAAAATCCCAAACTAAAAGATAGGATTTTGCCTTTCGACATTATAGATTCACAGAATGGTTTAGGTTGGAAGGAACCTTAAGGATCATCTAGTTCCCAACCTCTTCCCTGAGCAGGGGCACCCCCCCACTAAACCAGGTCATCCACCTAGAAGTTGGGTTTGGAGAAAGGCAGCTAAAAATTGCATTTGGCCAACATTAAAAAATACTAGGACTTAAACAGGTATCACCCTGGTGTTTTGCAGGAGCAAAGTATACACAAATACCACAGTCTCTAGAAAGAAATTCCCCAACATGCAAGTCTCTCCTAGAAAGAGCTTTAGAAACAGCAAAATTTGCACACAAGTACTTACTTTGCTGTCCTTCACAAGATCACCTCAAACCAGGTCAGGCAGCTTCCTAGACATGTTCCCACCTTCTTCCAAACCCAGGTAACCTGTGAATCCTGCTTTTATAGGGTGTTATCCTCCTTCTTGCAGCACCTTCACCTGGTGACACACTAACTACATCCCAAACAAGGAAGCAGGCACAGGTTAGATGCTTCTACTGGTAAAGAAGACCTTGTAGCTCAATACAGCTGATTTAATTCTCCATGGAAAGCTTCTCCTATGTGCCAGACATTTCTCCAGCCTATTTTTCTGTGCTTTTTCAACTCACGTGTTTGGGAAAAAGTTTTGCTAGCAGTCTGGCTATCCTGGATTCTCCAACTCACCTTCAATATTCAATAGGAACACCGTGGGCAGGTGTAAACTTCAAGCACTTTTCTGGTGGTACAAACATACATGAGCCCATACGGAGAGCTGGCCACAGAGAGAGGTTTGGAGATGACTTCAAATCCCGTCCCTGTCCAAGTCAAGGGGACACTTCACACAAGAAAAGACCAGGCTTGCTTTTTATTTTATTTTATTTTTCTCAGAGATTTTTTTTTTTTTTTACCTTTTTAATTTCACCTTGGTACGTGATTTCTGACAGTGTGTCAGCATCTCCCGCCGGGTCAGCCATCTCCAGACCCTGCTACATTCAGTGTCAGATCGTACGGTGGGGATGAGCCAGTGTTTTGAGCCTCACAGTCACTTGCATGTCTTTACAGGTTGTCGCATACATCATTTGTGAACAGCAGCACAAAAGGACACAATGCATGAAAATGAGAGTGAGAATGAGGTGAGGGTCAGCTGAAGGCTCAACCCTAAGGAGAACTTTCCCCAGGTCCCCATGGCTCCGGCAGGGTTGAACCCAAGCAGGAAGGAGGGTTCTTCCTCCTTTGCCCGAGGAGTAGCAATACAGGCTTGGTGTCTTCCAGAGCCAGGACAGCAATTCACTCTGGTCTAGCACCCATATTTGAGAGTACGGGACTGGGTTGCTGGCAGAGGCAGGCTGGATCCTGCTGTGGGAAGGAAAGAGGTGATGCAGAGAAGCATGGCTGAGCCCCGATGGGCTGGGATGTTCACCAGCACCAGCAGCATTGTCCACACCACACCAACCTCGCTGAAGGTCGCTGAAGTCAGCCCTGCTTTGGGTTCCACCTGCACCTCAAAACCAGTGGGGCAACCTGAGAGCACCAAAAATAACCAACCCCAAAACCCAAATGTGTCGCCTGAAATGAACTGATGTTCCTTTCCTGCCACTGGGCTTTTGCAACCTAAACATAATGTTTATAAAAAGTAAATTATTTCATCTTATAACTTAAGTGCATTGAGTATCTCCTTAAATATGGTTCACGCTGAAAATAAAGTTACTTTCGCTGTACAGTAAATTTCTGATAGACTTCGAAATAAACTTTGTTGATACAATCTGACGGGCACGGCCGCGCGGATCGTCCCCCACAGCCGCACAGCTCCATGCACACACGCGTGTGCACCCACACACGCACACATACATACACACACGTAGCCCCGTCCGCAGGGACGGGAACGATGTTAGGGGGGCTCTAGCTTTCTATATTCGCATGGGAACATCTATATTCAGGGCTCCTGTGTTTAAAACAGCAAGTGCTCAAGCTGGTCGAGGGAACAGAAGGAAAACCCTGCAGTGAAATTTTCCCTGTTTCCCCAAAGCGCTGTCAGCTTTTCAAATTTCAAAGCCCGGCTGATGCTGGGGGATCCTCCCATGAAGATCAACAGTCTGCTCTTTCCGCCTCTCCAACCAAGGCAGTGCGGAGAGGATACTGCATCGGGATGCTCCCATGGGAAAGGTTATCCCCTCCCCCTGCTTTTCCCCCAGACCAAACGAGAAATTTGGTTCCCCGTTTGAAATTTGAAAATCCATCAGCCAGCTGCAAAAACCACTCCTGTCCCTAATTCTAGGCTCCTAAGAGAAACATGAAACTATGCAACCCATAACTTAACTCACTCCTTGGGAATCCCAAGCTACAACATATTGTTTGACAGCATCCCAGCAGTGTCACTTCCCCCACCCTCCCAACCCTGGGGGCTCGGCAGCCCCTCCTGGGGCAGCGCAGAGGCAGCGGCGTTGGCTGCCCTGGGCTGGGGACCACGCCGTGCTCAGGAGGTGAAGTAGGAGTTCTGCATGGAGTAGAGGTGGTCGATGGGGTTCCCCACTCGCGCCTGGAGAGGCCCCGCGTCTGCCGCAGCGAGGAAGCAGTCGCCCAGGTTGCTCAGTGAGGTATCATCGCTATCCAAGTCATGGAAGAGGGGCTCAGCACCTTGGGAAGCAGGGAGAAACAGAAGGGCATCAGAGCTTGCTTTCTCCTTGGGCACCTTGACAGTGCCTGGTACCCCCAGCTTTTGCAGCATAAGGATTTAGGGGTGAGGAGTTGGTACTGGTCTCTTCTCACGGGTAACCAATGATAGAACAAGAGGGAATGGTTCTAAACTACAACAGGGGAGGTTTAGACCAGATATTAGGAAAAAAATTTTCACAGCAAGAGTAGTCAACTCCTGGAACAGGCTGCCCAGGGAGGGGGTTGAATCCCCATCACTGGAAGTGTTTAAAGGCCATTTAGACATGGTGTTGGGGGAGATAGTTTAGGAGTGAACTTTGCAGAGTAGGGTTGACGGTTGGGCTTGATGATCCCAAGGGTCTTTTCCAACCTCAAAAGTTCTATGATTCCCAGAAATCACCACATCCCCCCATTCATGTCCCCACCACACAGCCCCCCACCACAGCCCAACGTCTTTTTGAAGGCGAGAAGGCAACCTAGCGCCTTACCATAGGGGTGCATGTGGTCTCCAGGCATCTGCGGCGGGGTGAGCCCTTGACGGAAGGGGTCGGAGCCGTAAACACTTTGCTCCATGCCCAGCAGCTGCTGGGGTGGAGGCAGAGTCGTGTAGGGGTTCAGCATCCCCTCCAGCCCTGCACTGCCACCGCCATTCGTCTGCGCTGGAAGATAAGATCAAGTCATCAGTGCAGTCGGGCTGTTGCTGTTTGGGGGGCCCAGCTCGCCTGAGAAGCCTGGAGAGGGCTGGGAAACGGAGAGCCTGAGTGCAGGGAGAGTTGGGTGTGAGGAGGGTACCTGAGCTCAGGCGCTGTGTGTTTTGCTGATCCTGTTGCTGCTGTTGCTGCCTCCTGGCGAGTTTCTTCATCTGGGTGAGGAGAAGGGGAAAAAACAGGGTGAAATCATCCCCTGGTCAAAGTGAAGAGGAAGGGAAGCCCCAGCACTGGCGGCTGGCAGTGGGGCTACCCCTTGAACTCACCTTTGCTCTCTGGTTCTGGAACCAAACCTGCACCACGCGGACGCTCAGCCCCGTCTCGGCCGCCAGCGTCTCCCTCACCTTGGAAAGAGGAACAACAGTGGCATCTCAGCCCACTCAGCCTTTCAGGGGAACTTAGGAGGGGACAAAGAAGCCTAGGCATGTCCTTGGCCAGCATCCAGGACATCCCTAGAGGCTGGAGGTGACTGAGCATAGGCTCTTCTCCCCATACCTTCCTGCAGGGCTTGGAGGAGACTTCAAACGACGCCTTGAACGCCCTCCGCTGCTGCGTGGTCAGGATCGTCCGGGGTCTCTTGGGACGCTTGTGATCCTTCCCATCCTCAGCGCCCTTCCCCAAGGTTTGGCCCATTTTGCAGATGCTGTCCTCATCATCACTTTTGCCTAAGGGGAGGAAAAAACAGCAGGTCCTTTACAGACTATGGGCAGCCCACATAGTTTTCCTGCAGGTTCAGAATAATCTGGACTTAAAGCAAGCTGTTGTTGGTGATTTTCTCACAAATGTGTGTGAGGAGCTGAGGTTTGGGGTGGGCTCTCCCACAGCAGCTAAGAGAGAAGAGTTGCTCTGGCTCGTAGTTTGGGGTCACTCGGACAGCAGATGTATTTTTTGGGTCTTCTTTTCCCCAACACTTCAAGTAGCTGCAATGTGAAACCCTAAGACACCTGATTTTTACCTCCATCAGATCCAAATTCCAGTCTGCTCCACAGGGTTTTCCTGCAGGTCACAGCTGGGGACACATCTGCACAGAGACATCCAGGAAGACAAGAGCCAGCAAGGACCACTGTGCCCTTGGGGCTCTCGGCCCAGCTGGTGACCAGGCATCTGGTCCCTCTGCCCGGACAGCCCCGGTTGGAGGAGGTCAAGGTGCAGGATGAACAGAGATGCTCAGAGAGAGCAACACACTTGCCAAGAGCTCACAAACCCCTCCTGACGTGTCCTACCACGGAGTTCAACTCCATTTAGAGCCCAGACTTTTAATCGCAAATATTAGAAGGATCATTTTCATATATTTCTCCCCTGGTGTGGAGTTTCAAATCTCCCTGGACAGAAGCCCAGGTTGCTTCAAGCTTCACCCTTCAGGTACTCACTGCGATGTGCTGCTCTGTTGTGTTCCTGGGCACTGGAGTGTGTCTCCCTGTCGTTCTTTGCCACTGGGCCCATGGGTTCATTGGGCAGGAGCTGCTCTGGGAAAGCCAGCAGTGCTGCCCTGCCTCTTACCAGCCCTCCCCAGTTACTGCATGGCTACCATGTCGATGACCTTGCTTGCTCAGCCGGTGTGGGAGGGCTGTAATACATGTTGAAGAGCACAGGTCCTTCCCCCTCATGAGCCATAAATCACTCACAGTCTTTCCAGAAAGTTCCTCCACCACCCGCTTGGGGATCAATACTGGAGTGGAGGTACTGGTTGGATGCAGACACAGGCTGCAAGGCTGTGCTTGGCCCCCGTCCTATCCCAGGGCTGCCGCATCTCCAGGAGATGGGAATGAGCCAGAGGGTTGTGAGCCTGGCTTAGAGTAATTCATGGCAAACTCATGGTCAGGTTGAAGCCTGTGGCAAGAGCTAATTATGGATCACCCACATAAGAAAAGTGTAAATCCAGAGGCAGGCCAAACTGGGAATGGGGAAAGGCAAGAGCAGATTGCTGGGGTGAGGGGAGGCAACAATCCCAGCAGAGGAGCAAGGATGCTCTCAGATACCAGTTCCCTGTTCCCTCCACACTGCTGGGCTCTCTGCTGAGCTCACCAGCTGATAAGGAGATCTTCCCTGTGGTGAGGGCTGCGACAAGGAGAGATCTTCACACTGGTGGTCCCCAAACGGCCCAGAGCTGGGTGCTGCCCTCGGGAGCCAGAGCCTTGCTGCTGCTGCAAGCTCCCTGCTCGCTCATGGCACGCCCACGGCAGCAGCAGCAATGGGAAAGACAAACTGGTGTTTTCTTGAATGTCCCAACATGAGGGACATAGTAATGCAGGAGGTCTGAGAGCCCCCAGTGCTGAGGATCCCCAGGGTGTGGATTCTCTGCTGGCTAATGGGGCTGAGCAGTGGCAGCCACTGCCTCCTTCTCAGTGCCAGGAGAAGCAGGGTCTCTGCTCTGCATAGGTGCCTGCTTTCCTGGAACCTGAAGGAGTTTGATTCTGATGGAAGGGTAGAGGCTTTTACAATATTGGAAGGAGGAATGTCAACCAACGGACACATATTGATACCTGAATCCCTTAACACCCTAACACGAGGTGAGCACCTTAATCTGCTGGGAAGAGCCCGGCAGGGGGAAGTCAGAGGCTCATGGACTCTGTCAAGCAAATGATGTTCAAAACCCACGCCAAGGGGAAAACTCCACTCGTAGCAGCCCCCCCGAGCCCTCTTTCCCAACACCTGCTCCCCAAATCCCTCCCAGTGTCAAAGGGAAAGAAGGAAAAGTGAAGCCGGATTTGGCAGGGTATTACTTTTAATTAACTCTCCCTTTCAAGCCTTTCCCCACCGAGGAGGGGGGAGAAATTAATGAGTGTCTGGGGCTGCCCCTGACGTCACCTGGGAAGGAGCCGGGGCGATGGATATTGTGCAGCATGCCCTCGGTCCGACCCGCCGAGCCTGCATCCCACTGCCGGGGCCAGGACATTCCTCGCTCAGGAGGATTTAGGGAGAGGAGAAACGTTAGGACGCTTTTAATTGGAAAGCGGGGTCCTCTTTCAGAGGGGCTTGTTTACTTAGGCTGGGCAGCAGAGGCTCGGGGGAGGCAGTAATTGAAGTGAGAGTTTGGGAGATTACAGACAACATATGGCTCGCTTTTTATCTGCGCTTTCTCATAAAGTGGCCTTTGGTGCGTGGCGGCCAGGGGGAGGGAGAGCTGGGGGCTTCAAAGCAGCGAGGGGGGGACATGGGAGAGGCTGGACAAGCAGCACATCGTACACTGCTGGTGAAGGGCACCCTGGACTGGTGCTGGAGCAGGGACACCCCTCTCCATCCCCCAGCATGGTAAGGGGGACCCCAGGGAGGGGTAAAGCTGTGCCATGCTGAGCATCCACATGGGCTGTGCAGCGAGGCTGGTCCCCACCATGCCACCATTCCCTAAGCCGTGTGACATCCTGAGAAAAATTGTTAGTGGCCACCAAAACCAGGCAGGGATGGTGGTGGGGCTCAGCTATGGGGTCCGCAGGGAGAGGGAAGGGCCAGGACCCCCCAGGCCCGGGTCTATCAGGGGTTGGGTTTCCAACCAGCCGAGGCTTTGCTGTGCCCTTTTGACTCTCTCGCAGGCCCTTTGCATCCCTCAGCTCTCAGCTGGCGTTTCCGCTAAAATAAGTATTTCCCCTGGAGGTTTTCGCTAGTGGAAGCTCTTGCTTTGGCTGGAGCCCTTGGCAGTGGGGTTGGAGCATGAGCCGACGAGTCACTGGGGAGGAAAAGCTCCCCAACCTTTCCCAAACTGCCCTTTTCCCCCACTAGGAATAAACCCAACCCGTTGTGGCCAATTCACTTAATTCCCTGCATGACGTCTCCTCATCGGTTCCTATTTTAACTGAAAGAGTTTGCACATCCCAAAAGAAAGAAAGAAAAAGAAATAATTCTTCAATCAGCTAAGGACTTTCCCAGGGTTAAGGCATGAGCCAGCACCAGTGTGCTGGATCCTGCTGCTTTCTTGCCTCTCCAGCACCTCCAGCACTGGACCATCACTCACGGGCTCCTTCAACCACCTCCTCCCATGGCCTCACTCTTTATATTTTAAATATCATCACTGTTATTTGAGGGGAGGATTTTTTCTTTGGAGCAAGCAGGATTGCAGAGCTCGGACAGAGCCAGCCGCAGGCAGTGCAGCGAAGCAGCCGAGCTCTTGCTGCACAGGAGCACAATATTAAAGAGAAACACAGACTTTGGGCAATTTTTGCTCCAGCCCCACTGAAACCATCCCTGTACCCCCTCGCACCTTCTTGTAGTAGTAAGCACCAGGCTTTGCCATGTCCATGACCTGCCCCACTTAGCACCGCAACAATCCCCTCCTAAACTGGCTCAGAATGTTGATTTCTATGGTTTGGTTTGGTTTGTTTTTAAATCCAGTGTTTTACTCTAGCAGGGAAAAGAAAGGTTCCCTGCAGCTTGCCGGCAACCCTTTCCAGACCACAGCATGTCGAAGGTAAATCCTTCCCTCCACAAAGCAGATTTTCCCCTGATGATGTTTTTTAAGAGGAGCCAGCCACCTAGGCTCTGCACAACCTTGCAAGGGGAGGGGCTCTACGGGACTGGCGTTAACACGAGGATTTGTGCTGGCAGATCATTTCCACCTCTCTCAGTGCCCCCATTGCTGGCCTTCCTTACTAAATTTGTCTTCCTAGGAAACATTCCGATTCAATTTGTATTGACTNGGGTGCTGGTGCCCTGCACAGCCCAGGAGCACGAATCCTTACAGAAACAAGCCTAATGAGATGGGATGGTCTGCAGAGCATCCTCCAGCCCTGCAGCCCCTCCACTGCCTAGGTCCCTGCTCATGCCATTGCCACCGAGGTGGAAGAGACTCTGGCTGGAGGATGTAATGATGCGTATAGGGCTTTTTGCTTTGGGCCATGGGGCAGAGGTTCAGAGCAGTGAGCCCAAACCTTGCCTCCAGACCACCCCATGCTTGCAGGGGCCTCAGAGTGGGACCAGCCAGGGAGACGCCGGGCGCGGGTGGCCCCTTACCAGAATCTGACAGAGCTGGGCTCACCAAGCTCAGCAGCTCCCGCTCCTTCTCGTAGTCGCCCTTACAGAGGAGCTGCCCTTCCTTCAGCACGAACTCATCACCCTTTTGCAGGCGCCGCTCGCAGACGCAGCAGCAGAAGCAGCGCAGGTGGTAGACACTCTTCTGGGCACGCATCACCAGCTCGCTGGGCGCGATGGCCTCCAGGCACCCAGCGCATTTCACCGCGAAGAGCCTAGGGGAGCAAGAGGAGATTCCGTTGGGACGCCTGGCAACACCACGGCTGTATGTGGTGGGTGGCGCAGCACTGGGGACAAGGGATGGGACACCTACAGCAAGGAGACGGGCAGCAGCACAGGATCGCTGTGTCACCCCGTTGGCATTTTGATCATATTGAGGGGCTGTGGACAATGCTGGCACCCTGCAGTGACATAGGACACGCTGCAAGCTTGCCCTGTGCCAATGGGGGATGCTACCTTTGGGTCAAGTTGGGCATTTTTGGTTGATGTGTTACCAGGTGCTTACCGTCAGTATGTGCAAAGTATGAAAAACCTCAGAGTCCAGACACTCCAGGTGAAGAACAAAGAGGCATCAAGCCCAACAGTCCAGCTACCACTACCACAAGACATGGGACACACTACATCTGCATAAGTTTTATCAAGCCAACCCTACGTGTCCTCCTGCCTCTGGCTCACACCTGGACACAAGGAGATGCTGGAGATGGCAATGGGGCCAGCAAGCTCATTTGTGCCTCTCAACGAGCACCTTCACAAAGCACCTGCACTGCCAGTCACCCACAGACCACTCTGCCCCTCTGGCCTGGGTCACTGGAACATCCCCATTCCTGGTTGCCAAACGTATCAGGAATGTCCAATACATTAGAATATTTCCATGGCAGCAAACTTGGCATAAAGACTGGTGATAGACCAAAGACTTGATGTGCCACACGGAAAAGGCTCAGCTTGTGATTGATGGGACAGTATTTGAAGCATCCCTAATTGCACGGTCCCCAGGTTTCAACACACTGGGTTTATTCTTAAAAAACATTCATAATAGCGACAGCAACAACACTTTAGGTTGAAACACTTTAGGTCCTTTCTCTGACTTTAAACATCCTTACTGAGAAGCTCAGCAGCATGATCAATGATTTACAGTTGGGGAAACAGAGGCAAGCAGAGCAGACGCAGCAGCATCAGTGTTGGCTTCACAGGGCTTGGAGGCACCTGGAGCTTCACCTTGGGTTGGGTGTTTTAGGTCAATGGGATGTCTATCCCAATACAGAGGTACCAAACCAGAACCTCTTTGACACTCTGAGATATCTGCTTTTGGCTTGGGCTCCATAAAGGAAAAAAACCAAAACAGTTTACCCAGCCTTGTACTAAATATCTGTGGGAACTGGACATTATTATTCCCCTGTCTTGATGTCTTTGGCCCAGAAAGAGAAGTCAGAAGTCAACACACATCCTGCAGAGGTTATCTGCGAGCACTGCCCGTGTCCCAGCCCGGGGATGCCCCAGGGACCCACATGGGGAGTGCTGCATCCAGCTTTGCACCGGACCCAAATAACTCCCACCTCCATGGTCCTTGTCCCTGGGGAAACCTGCAGAGTTGGGGGGCTGGGGTTGGCGGGGAAGGGCAGCCTTGCAGCCACCAGCACGATTTCTCTTCCTCTTTTTTTTTTT
>WEIS01025552.1:250-11072 GCA_013389965.1 Todus mexicanus | reverse complement strand
GACGATCTCCAAAGGTCCCTTCCCAACGCCACCATTCTGTGTGTGAATATTCATGGGACAAAACTGAACACGTTTGGCTAAATTTGACAGAATTATTCCTTACTCTTACTGGCTCAAGCTCTCCACGTGTAGACTTTAGTAGCTAAAGTTCCAGGCACTCCTGCATTTAGTCCAGTGTTCACAGATGGCTGAATCTCTCTAGCTCTTTGATTAATCGTTCTATACTGTTGAATAAGGGGTTCAGCCTATAAATAAATAACCAAATGCATAATGAATCAAGTTTTAGAAGCCCGCAGAAACTCTCTGAGAATACTTTACATACAGTATTGTTTTGGGTCCAGCACTTCATTTTACTTAGCACTCTTGAGAGGAAGTAAATTGCCTCTCAGTAAAGTGTAAATCATCTTTAAGACTCCTCTGTATTCAAGCAATGTTAGAATAATCATTTGAGAGGCTAGAAATCCATGGAGCTTCAGAGTACTGCTGGCTGATCTTCTGTGCTGGTGGTTAGAGGGGAATATGTAGATAAAATTCGTAAACTTTCTGCTCTTCACTTCTGAGGTACATGGAAAGGTCTGTATTATTCCTTGTCCATACAGCCACATTTAATAGCACAGTAGATTATCTTTCTGAAGAACTCCATAAAAATTCCTTAGCAGTCTGTGATAGTATCTTGCAAAGTATGTTAATGTTTATTGAAAAATTGTTTTAAATTTGAGGGAACGTGTCTTAGAGCACAGTGACAAAGTGTCTGTGAATCTGGAACATGAACTAAACCCAAGGCCTTACCGAAATTACCAGCATAAACAACTATTCCAGCATGCTGCAATTCAGTGCTGTACAGTCATCCACATACCAGTTTTGAACATGGTTACAATCAGTCAAGGAGTACAGTGCACTAGTGTGCCATTCCATCTATCCTTCCCAAAAAGGAGGATGTAGCACCCTAGTTTGAATGCCGTATTAGCATGACAGTTCTTCTATTGTAAGAGCTATGTTATTGAGGCTTTGCCTGTATATACTGGGGTTTTTAATCAGCTTTGTTACTGTGTAGTAGAAAAATACACTGGTACCCTGTTTACATCTGTCTCATGCAGTAAGAGATTGAAGTTGTTGTCTTAAAATGTAGTTTAGGGAATCAAACTTGCTTAAACAGCATTGGAGGTAGTGTAATCTTTATGCAAGAAAGACTGTAAGCTGTTTTTTTAATTTCCTCTCATGATAGGCATATTTATTAAAGAAAGGAACACAAAGAAGAAGAAAAGCTTTTTTTGACCTATTGCTTTTGAAAACTGATGAAAAGTCATCCAGTGGTTTCGGTGCATTCTAAATCCATTGCAGTCACCTGAGAATAAAGGGAATGTATTGGCTAAGTATTTCAGTTGTAGTGTATTTTTCAATCTTATGCTGCAAATGCAGTACATGAGACTTCTAATTTCACTTCTATTGTTTCAGTAGAATCAGGTTCCAAATACTATTTTTAAAAAATATTTCACGAATTATCATTAACTTTGCTGCCTGTGATGCTATGTAATGCTATAGTGGATATCAGGTTTCCTGTTTTACAATTTAAAGGAGCACCATTGTTATATAACTGACCTTAAAAAAACTTCCAAAACCACACAATGTTTTCCATGTCTTACCATTTTTGGTTCATAGCTCATGGATCAATTTTTGGTTGAATTTAAAAACATTACAAAAATAAGCAAAGAAGAAAATTAATTCTCTTCTTGCTGTGGTAAAAATCAGGCCGGGAAAAATCTATCCTTAAAGATAACTGCTTCACAGCCTTAGAGGCATCAGAGTGTAGCATGCAATTGTGAGGGGAAAGTGTGTGGGTAAGGGAAGTTTAGACCTTAACTATTGCTTTTACTACCGGGAATCTGGTATAGTTTAGAAATAGACACATTCTTTGTGAATGCAGTTGGCTGAGGAAAAAACAAACCTTGCTATTCCCAGATACAGAAATCGTCTTGATGGAAATTCTCTATGGAGAAGATATGTTTATTTCTTGCAGAAAGAATGCATCCATTAAAGATATTTCAGTATTTTTATCACATTCTGAAAAACTTTCTTAACTCAGTAGTTAATGTGATTTACATTAAAACAAATGAAAAAAATATGATCTTGAGGGTTTTATGTCCTAGATGGGTTCCAGTTTGATTTCTAAATTCAAATTTCCTGTTAATAGTTCACACTTGAATACTTTTTAACTTAGAGAATGCCAGTGATGCAAACAAATAGAATTTGCATTCTTATAAAGCATTGCCTTTCACTGCTGTGCCCAACCTATCTCTTCTTTATATTTAATTCTACATAAAATATGTGCAGGAGGTGGAGAACCTGTTTGTAATTCTCTCAGCAATTCTGCATCTTGGAGACATTCGCTTTACGGCTCTAACAGATGCTGAGACAGCATTTGTGTCAGACCTGCAGCTACTGGAACAAGGTCAGTAGGACGTGACCTTGGAGCATCGCCTGCTTGGTCCCACAGCAGGACAGTTGCAGTGATCCACCGACAGATGGAAACACAATTTGAAGGAGACAGAAAAAAATGACTTATGAAAATTCACAAGTTACTGTGGGAAGAGAGTATCCAATTGACTTTGTGTTTCATAAACTATAGATTTTTATGCGATGAAATATAATGCAAATTATCTAATTCAATGTCATATTTAATGCTATAATTTGCCAAAAGAAATTGCACAGTCTACTTTGTACGCTCTTTCAAAATGCTCTTCCACTGCTTGTCAACATCTGAACAATTTGCATTGGATTGAATTCCTTACATTCAAAATCTATGTCTTAAAAGGGTTTTGTTTCCATGCTTTGAAGTTTGCCCTCTTGGTCACTAACGAATCTCCTCAAAGTGGCTTACGGATACAGAATGTCAATAAGTAGCATACCTTAACTCTAATAGGAGAGAAAGCCTGCCAAGCCCTGGAAAGTCTGCCAAGCCCTGGGGAAAGTCCTGAGTAATCTTTGAAGGGGAAAGAAAGCTGTAATGTAGTATACAGATAAGTTCAAACTTCACAAAGTGCTGATTATAGTAATCCGATTTGATGTGTTCATTAATTTTGATTACTCCTATGACAGCACTCTTGTTTAATGTGTGGGTTCTTTCACTATTCAAAAATAGCATCTGCATAAGAAAATCTATTATTAAAAAATAGAATATGCAGTAAAGCACAAATAAGGCTTTCTGTAAGTTCTCTTTTTGTTTCAGTGGCAGGGATGCTACAGGTTTCACCAGATGAGCTCGCTTCAGCCTTAACAACTGATGTTCAGTATTTTAAAGGTAATCTTTTCCAAGCTTACGTTCTCATAGATCAGACCTAGAGGCATTTTCATTGTTCTGATTTGAGAATTTTAAAAGCAGACAAATTTTCATGTCTTATTTCTTGTACAGTCTTGTAATTTTTTTCTCTGCGAAATATGTAGGATTGTCTGCCATGCAGTAAGTCAGACTGCGCCACTGAATAGCAAGTGTCTTTTTAATATGAAACAAAGCTGTTTCACAGTCTGACGTTGATGAACTCCTAACTTGATTAATCCTACAAAAGTATGGCAAGATAACAGATTAGATATTAATACTAAACTAAAGTCAACAAGAGTGTCCTGTGGAAAAAAATAGAAGAAAAAAAAGGTTTTGAAATCATAGTTTTCAGTGAAATGCTATTTCTGTATGGTACTCGTCATAGAATCATAGAATGGTTTAGGTTGGAAGGGACCTTAAACATCATCCAGTTCCATCACCCATGCCAAGGACAGGGACACCTTCCACTAAAACTTCCACTAAAACAACCCACCATATATAGGTTTGGCAAAGGAGAAGTAACTGTAACTAAATTTACTATAACTAAAATTACTTAAGGCAAGCTTTACAACATGTTTTCATCTCCGTTTTCTGCTTTCTTTCTTAGGAGACATGATTGTACGGAGGCACACTATAGAGATTGCAGAATTTTACCGGGATCTCTTGGCAAAATCTCTATATGGTCGTCTATTTAGCTTTTTAGTTAACACAATCAACTGCTACCTTCAAAATCAAGAAGAAACTGACAGGTAGGAGTACCATTACAAACTATTTGATGTGTCATTATGTATTCAATTCCAGATCCATTAAAGAAGTGTAATTCCATCATTTAAAGCATTTTATGATAGCATGACAGTGATGCTTGAATCTTTAAATCACTGGCTATACCTTGAAGTTGTTTCATTTGTAACATACTGGTTAATTTATTTGCTTGTGTAGGAGGATATGGTACTTTATGCAGAAATGTAGATTGGTGGTTAGAATTAGTGGCCTTTTAAGTGTTCACAATGCAGAATGATCTAAGATTTTCAACAAATAAAAAGCTGTTTGATGTTTTTTTACTGAAGAATGACCTTATTCTTTCTCTCCACATCTATGACCTTAGCAAAGGATATTAAAAACAATTTTGTTTAAAGTCCTTCAAATGAGTGTTTAAATTTCACTGAACTGAATGTTTTAAGAACCTTCTGGATGCCTCTATGGTCATCTATTGGTAAATGGAAATCCACAAACAACAGATGTGGAACTTGCAGAAAAGAATAAGTATTTTTTCCTTATATGATATCTGCATTGCCTTCATGGGACAAATATTTATCAGGTGCCCTCTTTTAGAGTTTGAAGTTTGAAGTTTGAAGACTTCACAGTCTTATTTTTATTTCTATCCAATTTTAGACCAGTTAGTCATGTTTAACTTCTATAGGCATAGCAAACGGAAAAAGCTACCATGCCTGAGTAATCAGAGCTTTTTGTATATAAAAGCTTTCCACGAGTGCCTAGGTTCCTGCTGGAGGTAAAGGAAAGGTTTTCCAGTAACACAAAAGTGTTGTACTTTTCTGTTTCTGATTTTACAGTTCTTTACAATTGCAGGCACCAGGACAAACAAGCTGCAGCACCTTTCTAATCAATGCCTTAATTTGAAATACTTGGTTTATAACAAGGAAGGACAGTAGCATGTGGTCATATTCAGTTCTCCATTCATTCCTGGGATTTATGGAATGTGGCCTTAGCCCAGTGCATGTCTGTGACAGACAACAATACAACTCAGCTATTCCTAATTACAGTGAGCACATTTGTAGTGGTCGTTGAGGAAGAAATCTGGAATGAGTATATTAAAAACCTATTAAAGTATTTGAAATAATGTTTCAGTGTGTAATTTTGCAGGTTTGAAATTTGGTATCTCACAACTTTTACAGAACAGTTAATTTCAGAACAGTTACAGTTCAGTAATATAAACCTGTAATTTCTGTGTATCATAGGATCTTCAAATAATGAAAGTCAAAGCTGTTTGTATATTGTTTACCTTGTAATCTCCTTCTAGTGCAATCATACATGCCTGAGGTGTCCTCTACCTTGCGGAAATACTTCTCAGTGTGGTAACTTGAAGGCTGTGTGATGTTAAGCCATAGCTACAACAGGACAGCTGTTTGATGTTGTCAGGAATGAGGAATTTGCGATAGTTTTATATTCTACCTCTACCTGAAACAGAAAAGATCTTAATTTAGTCAAGCCAGAGGAAACTTTATGCTGGCTAACGGCTGGCTAAAGGAAGAGTAACCAGCAGTGCTGACAAGACATTAAATTTTAGCAGGTCAAATTCTGCTGCAGATCGCTTTCCAAACTTGAAGCTGAATAGCTTGTTTTAAGTGAAAATGAAGTTGTCCATCCTTTATTGATACTTCATTGAGGTAATAGAGAGCAGCCCTGTGGAAAAGGACTTGGGAATGCTGGTGGTTGAGAAGCCGGACATGAGCAGACAGTGCGCGCTTGCAGCCCAGACGGCCAGTCGCATCCTGGGCTGCATCAAAAGAAGCGTGGCCAGCAGATCGAGGTGATTCTGCCACTCTGCTCTGGTGAGACCTCACCTGGAATACTGTGTCCAGCTCTGAAGCCCTCAACACAGGAAAGACATGGAACCGATGGAGCAGATCCAGAGGAGGGTGACAAAAATGATCAGGGCGCTGGAATACCTCTGCTATGAAGACAGGCTGAGGGAGCTGGGATTGTTCAGCCTGGAGAGAAGGCTTTGGAGAGACCTAATAGCAACCTTCCAGTACCTGAAGGGAGCTTATAAGAAGGCTGGAGAGGGCCTGTTTAGAAAGGCCTGTAGTGAGGGGACAAGGGGCAATGGTTTGAAATTAGAAAAGGGTAGATTTAGATTGGATGTTAGGAAAAAATTCCGTCCCATGAGGGTAGTGAAGCACTGGAACAGGTTGCTCAGGGAGGTAGTTGAGGCCCTATCCCTGGAGACATTCAAGGTGAGGCTTGACAAGGCTCTGAGCAACCTGCTCTAGATGATGTCCCTGCACACTGCAGGGGGGGTTGGACTAGATGACATTAGAAAGATTTTTTTCTCTGAAAGAGGTATCCAGCATTGGAACAGGCTGCCCAGGGAGGCAATTGAGTCGCCATCCCTTGAAGTGTTTAAAGGGCATATAGATGAGGTGCTTAGGGATATGTCTTAGGGGTGATAAAGATTAGAGTTAAAGGTTGAATTAGATGATCTTATAGGTCTTTTCCAACCTAGGTGATACTGTGATACCTTCAGAGGTCCCTTCCAGCTCAAATGATTCTATGATTCTATAATTAACCTCAATTGAGTTAGCCAGCTTCAGATAAGAAAATACCTCCCCGACTCCCAGGTTTTTTTGGTCCAGGCTAATCATATTATATAACCTGTAATAGTAAATCAAGGCATAGCACAGTTCAAGATACAGCTTGGATTCGTGCAAGTCATTTAATGAATCTGTGGTTTGTGGTTCAGATTTACTTCATACACATCTGAGCAGTTCTATCAGTTAGCAGCATTACACCTCCACTTTCATGAAGTTTTAATAAACCTCTGCTTAAAGATCCACCAAAGACATTAATGTGACTAAATAAGGCCGATACATTTCAGGCCACACTTCATTCCCCAGTCAGAAACTTCTGCAGTTACTACTTATCAGATGGGATGAGACCTTCATTGGAAACCTGGAATAAGTTTCTCAGTTCTCTTGCTTTGTTGTGAGGTAGCTTAACTGTACTTCCATCCCACTTCAGTGAGAATTTATGAAGCAATAAAATTAGATTTATTGGCTTAGTAACTAGAAGAGAAACATTTGATCTTGGCATTTTTGAGGAAACCAGTTACCTAGGTTTAACTTTTATGGCGAAGCTACTCAACTTTGGTTGTTAATATTGATTTATATTTACCATGAAATAGCTTGTGACTGGTTTCAGGCAAAATAAAAATTATGATTGCCATTAGATCTAAGCAAAGGGAGATGATTCAATGAAAAACTGCAAAGACCAAACTCTAGAGGTATGAATTATAGAGGAAAAAAATGTTGCCAGAATACAGCAAATTCATTACTTTGTAATACTATCCAGTAAATATAAAGCAAGAGTTTCAGTGACAGTGTTAAGTGAGAGAATACACCTTCAGAAATGTTGTTCCCCATCATAAAAAGTTACTTATTATTTTATCTAGTTTGAACTAAATTAGAACTATGGATGCTAGTTTGGGCTAGTTGCAAGGTACTTTGAGGTTTATTACTTTATTCATCTTCATATTGTTTCAAAGAAATTCACTGGAGAGAAACTGTTTTTCTGTAATTGGCCTCTAGGATGGGATTAGAAGAAAGCTAATAAAATTTCTCACAGGTGCTTAAAGTTGTTTTTTAAAAATTATTAATATTTATGTTCACTCATTTATAGAATGATTTCCTTTTCTACTGATTTTATTATTATAAAAATCATCTAGGTGAACTTCTTCCAGAGACTTTTAACTCTTCAAAGTTTACTACCGTTCTATTTCCATTCACATGATTTTCAGTTTTGTAGATTAAAGAGAGTAGAGCATTCATAGTTGCCTGAACGTAGCATCTGAAGGTACTTCATTGTACTTTGGCAAAGTTGAATCCAACCATCCAAATTGTAATAATAAAATGTCTTAAGGTGCTGTTTTGAGAACTTCTGACTTATTCTGCAAGAGGACTTTACATTTATGGAGATTTAAGAATGTCTCTGAACTCTTGTGAAATACTGTTTCTCTTTTCTGACAGGAAACAGGCTAATTAGGAATATATGCTTGAGAAAATCTTGATATTGTTTGCCCTGCCTGCTAGTAAGTAGAAGGTGTAATGCTTTATCAGCTAGTTAGCCAAGGGTTTCTCTCTTACATGGCCTGAAGATGGGGCTAATGTCAATATGCCTGCTGTATTACAGGCAAGCAAAGAAAGCTAGCATTCAGTTATACCTCTGTCTGTATCATCAGATCAAGCATTGGAAATTTCTGTTTCAAGTAGAGTATACAGATTGTTCCTAAATAAGTACTTTCTGAAAGCTTATATATTCTGACTGTGTAATCTTTTTCCCAGCAAAGTTCAAATATTGCCAGAGATTAGCAGTGGCAACACTTATTTGGGCAAAAGAAAGATCTCAGGAGTCTCATTTACAAAATTCTTAATACGCATCATCTGATTTCTAGAATGAGATAATCTGAAATAGAAATCTTCCCAGCTTGAGGAGAAATGAAAGCATAAACTAAAACATTTATCTATTACTAAACCCAGTAGAAGTGTGATGGGAGTGCAGGAAGGAGAGAAAGAGAGTTCCTGTTCAGAACATGAATCCACAACATAATGAGAATTGTCTCTATATCTGGAGGTAGGGGAATCTTTAAAACAGACAAACAATACGAAGCATCTAGTACAGTATGGTGCATAACATCAGATTTTGAGATCTGCTTCAGTCTGGATCATTTCCAGTGTTTCATTAAGCAACACAATGCCATTTTTTAAAGCATAGAACATATTTTGCTTTAAAAGAGCTGGGGAGGAGTTTGCGCTACTGATGGGAGGGATATAGATCTTGAGTCCATCTCCCTTCCTGCCGTACCTGTCAGGTCACTCAAAGAACTGTTTGGCAGATATGAAACCAGTGTTTCTGCTGTGTCCAACCCTTGTCTCTATCTGTACCACTCACACCTGAGTGAGGTAATATTAAAAGAAAAATGATAGTTGTTGACTAAGATGACTAAGAGATGTGGCAATAACACCAAGTCTCAGCAAAAATCTCAGAATCCTAAAATAACCTTGGAAAAATATCTCTCAAAATCTCAGAAACTGCTTTGTTTTAGTAATTGTTTGAGGTGAAGAACGTATCCAACTGAGAGTATTCAACCTGTTCCCTTTAAGAACTGTATGTACAACGGTGTAATCTGTCCCCCTGGGAGAACTGAGGGAGTCTTAATTAGGATTCGGAGGGTCCTCATTTGAAGGCTAGGTTATATACTTCATCTAATCCAAGAAATATTTCCTCATTAATCAGTATCACTTGTAGTTTATCCAGATCAGACATAAGACTGGCTTCCTTCCTGGTTACTGGTAGGAGTTGGAGGAAGAGCAAGAAATGTTATATTTGGGGCAAATGAAAAGGCACGTTAGGTCATCCTGCCTCAACAGATTCACCTCACTGCTGTGTGTAGGCAGATTATAAAAAATGACAATGGGAATGAACCCTAGGGATTTCAGAGCTGAAAACCTGGAATGAAGAAAGAGGGATCAAATAACATCCTATAGGTTTTTCAGACAGGATGTCTTCTGTATGTGTTTTACTTTCAGGAGTTGCCAAGAGTTTTTATGTATTTTCTTTATAATGCAGTTGTTAAACATACAAGATCAAAAGGTATTTCTACTCTGTGAGGACATCTTTACAGAGATATTCTGAGGAAAAAGGCAAGACTAAAGACTCTATAAAATATTATCAGTCTAAATGCTGTTTTATAAACAACAAAAATCAGATGAGTTAAGGTTAGCATCCATGTTTTTAACCATGTACTGGTCTAAGAGATAAAAATATTATTTAAATATTGGCAAATTGCTGGTTTTCTGATTTCAGTGCTAGGAAATATTGTCAAACTTAAAAGCAAAGTCTCAGTTACTGCTAAAATGGTAATTGTTTATTTATACATAGTAAATACGGGCTATCTGAAACATAATGAGTAAAGAGTTCAGTGATATTTAGTAACCATAAAAGAATAAAGTAAAATAAGGGGATTTTTCCAAACAGAAAAGTGTTCCTTTCTAATATTTGTTCTTTTAGACTCTGGTGACATGCCCTTTCATTTGTAAACATGGGATTATTCATGCTTTATTTTGCCTTGGGAATCTCTGCTGTGATTAATTTAAGGAAAGTAATTTTGCTGGAATTAATATGATTGACAACTAGCCAAGAAAAACATACATGGACCCTCCCTCTGACTAGAAAAGTGGTATAAAACAGAGGAAGACAAGAAGAAAGAAAAAAACCCAAAGTAATTGTAGTCACATAAAATGACACTTTAAATTTTGGTGTTGTTTCGTCTGTTGCTATTTATTTTTCAAAATCTGAGCAGTAATTTAATGCAGAAAATTTCTATCACGATTGATGAGATTTTGCACATAAATACCACAATGTAGTCACCATTGTAGAGGATACAGAGCCCTGTGGTCAAAATATTGATTATATAAAACCTCCAGCTCTTTTCAGGTACGATGTATATTTTTCAATAATACAAGACCAAGATTATCAAGTGGACTTAATGAAAAAATCAAGATATATCTTTGAAATATCACAATTTTGATAAGGAACATTATTTGAGGTTGACAGTATGCTGACTAGAAAGGTTTCTGTTTAGCTTGAATTGTAATAATTTAGTCAGTTTGTTTTGGTCTTTTCCTTATGCAAGTGTTTATCTATGTCTTGAGAGAAAGTGAGACTAATTTGACAAAATAATAGTCATGGCACTCAACTGGGATGTAAGCA
>WEIS01025551.1:0-13919 GCA_013389965.1 Todus mexicanus | reverse complement strand
CAAGTAATCATGATCTGAGGTGACAGTCTTCATCTGGAAGCAGGTCCACTAGATCTCTTTACTTCAGACCTGATATAGTTTTTTTGATGAAATGACAGAGAGAAGTACACTATACCTGCCCAAATGGTAAAAAAGGGGGAGGGCCACCTTCCGTTCCAATGTTACTCCTATTGTGTTTTGCTAAACTCTGTAAAAGAAAACCATTGATTAGTAAGTGAAAAAACAGAAAACAGATGACATAACTATCTCTATTTTGGAAGGTGTATGAAACTTGAAAGATGAACATTTTGAGCATAAAAGGTAATCATATACTTAAAATTCTAGAGCACCAAAGGAGAAGATTAGATGAGAGGCAGGGAGATGAAGAAAAATATGAAAATTTGGAAAATCATGAAAGACAACACATACACAGTAAATGAAGAAAATTCAGTTAAATACCAAAATCAAGTTTAATTAAGTTTCAGTCTGTTCACTTAAAAGTTCTGGCTGAGAATTATGAGCTAACCAAGGGCTGCTCACTACAGCAAGCTCATAGTTTCAGGCATCTATGACCTGAAGTAGCACAGTACAACAGCAACTCCATAGCCAAGCCACTTCGCTTCCCCTGGGCAGGCACTCTAGGTCCAAACTATCCTATACTTTTTGTTGGTGTTGTTTGGATCTAGAGAAATGTAGGCAATTCTGGAATAAACTCCATTTATATAACGGCCTGAGAATTCAAGCATTTGATCATAGTTAATTCTTCATGTCCTATAATCAGGAAGAACATGATTAAGTTTAAGGTCACACTTTTTTTCTTTTATCGTTTCCAAAATTGGAATCGAAAAAACACATACAAGAAAAAGACTGTTCCAAATTACTGTTCAAACATGTAATTTGGTAAATAGCAAAAAAGCACTTAAGAAATGACTGCATATTTACTAACGTTTAGCTACATAGATTTTTTAAATCATAACAATTTATTGCATAAAATTGTTACCCAGAATAAAAGACTTTTGTCCAATGCTAAATAACAGCCTTCACACTTTATTCTTTGGTAGCGCTGTCTGCTGAGAAGCAAGAACAACCACTTTCAAAATTAAATTTCTCTTTGCACCAAATAAAACTGCAATTTTTCGTAGTCTTCTTTTACCTTTTCTGCTGTACTTGCATTTTGACATGAAAAAAAATATTTCTTGTGAAATCTCTTAAGAAACAAAGGCTTATAAGACAAGACAGAACTCCTATATATTATATACTACTATACCCTCACAGTTCTTTCTAGTATGAATTTTGAAGTATACATAAAACTAATCCTTTTCCTATTGGATAACCTCAACATTTAGCCTCTTCTTCATCAAAATAGAAGAAACATTACGCATAAGAGAGAATTTTATTTTCACATAATCCTTAATTTGACAGATTCTATGTTTTAAAAATACAAGGTTTACCAAACAATCTCATTAGTCACCTCAGCAAAATTTGCTTCAGGTCTCACTTACATATCATCTGATATTTTGATTACCAGCAATACAAAGTACTCTTCCTTCATAAGAAGGGTATGAATGAATATCCTGCAGATACTGATCCCCACTGATTGAAATACTGATCACCACCAGAATATTATGAAGTAGTAATGATCTAAAGAAGTCCATGACACGTTACCTTATGTTTCCAAATAGTCTAGAAAAGAAGATCACAAAGTAACATTCTCATTTACTTCCTTCTTACTTACATACTGTCACTTAGCCAGTGACGCTTTTAAAAAAAAATGAAAATTTCTAGCTACCTTATAATAAAATTGAATGCTAGAAGGAGTGACAAATTTATTTCTCATGCAGTGTGAGAACACCACATTCATTCCACATATGCCACAATTGCAGTGCAAGTCTTGCATTGCTAAAACCTGATTTCTCCTGAGAGCAATTTCAACCGTTGATCTTAACGGAACAAAACGGTAATGCAAACACACAGCTAGAAGCTGGCAGGTAGGTGCAAAGGCAATAACTTTAGAACTGATGTTGTGTATCCAGTCTTAAGTTTTGTCATATTATTTGACTTAATAGCAGTATATTTTTTAATAAGTATAAAAGAAACTTATTTCATCATCTACAGAAGAAACCCTATTAACACTTCTCAGATATTGTAGTAGAGAGGGAAAAAAAGGCTTCAAAAGGTAATTTGAAATTGTCACACAAATACAAGTTTTCTGTATTTTTAAGCAAACAGAGCTCAGCATTTCATTCAAGCTTCAGTGGCAAGATCAGACAAGGAATGGCAGTGTCCTCACTCATATACCTTCAAGAGTTGACAATCTTGCTTATTTGTCAGCAATTCTCTTCTGTAAAGCTTTCTGAACAGGACATAAACATCAAGTTCATGAGGAAACTGCTAGCGAAGTAGCATCTGGCTTCTACAGACCTGTTTGCACCCTCCCTATCCGTCTAGCTGTCAGTCTGAATATCAAACTGGAACTACAATTTCCAGTGGTCATCGTTCACCTGTCCAAACTACTTTCTTGTCACTCACAGCTTTTCTGACATGGCCACAGTCATGCTGGGAACCTGATCATGTGCCACTATGAGCTGGCCAAGAAAAAGAAAACAAATACTGTAGGAAACTGCATGATGGAACCAGAGAATTGAGTGGATATCAGGAGGCAATAGTTAACTTTCTATACTATATCTTAAGAGAGTATATCAGCGAAAACGTACTTACTTCTCTTTCAACAATATCACACAAAGCCAACAGAAATGGCTAATGAGTGCGGAAAGTCATTTTAGTCAGAAACAGGCAAACGATTATTAAAGGTTTTGCTTTCTTGTAAACAGGACGTGTTCTACGTTATTTCTTGACATTGACCTCAAAAACAAATTAGTATTTATAATGCAACGTTTATTTGTTGAAGCCCAGATAGAAGAAACACAAAAACAGGCTGTCCAAAATACCACCAGGAAAGCTATTGACTCTTCCTTCTGAACTAGAGGGCATTCCTAAGGATCTATTACTTCCAGGTGTGTTTCTTCCATCCCCATCAATTTTTAAGTGGAGAGAACTCACAAGACTTTATGCTAAATATGAATAAAAACAATAAAATGGGATGTTTCTGTTCTATACAAACAGAGAAGAACTAGTGGGTGATGAGGTCAGAGGCCATTGGGCTTAGCAACCGTGAAATGATATAATTCTCAATTCTCGGTGAAGTAAGGAGGGGGGTCAGCAGAACGGCTACCATGGACTTCCAGAGGGCAGACTTTGGCCTGTTCAGGACACTGGTCGCAAAAGTCCCTTGGGAGCCAGTCCTAAAGGGCAAAGGGGTCTGGGAAGGCTGGACATTCTTTCAGAAGTAAGTCTTAGAAGCACAGGATCAGCCTGCCCCCACGTGCTGTAAGACGAGCTGGCGAGCAGAACAACCAGCCTGGCTGAACAGGAGCTCTTGCTGGGACTTAGAAAAAAGAGGAGAGCCAACCAATATCGAGCCAGTCAACTCAAGAAGAGACCACAGATCTATTCAGATCATACAGAAGCAACATTAGGAAGGCAAAAGCCCAGCTAGAACTCAGTCTGGCCACTGTCATAAGAGATAATAAGAAGTGTGTTTACAAATACATTAACAACAAAAAGATAATCAAGGGGAATCTCCATCCATTACTGGATGCAGGAAGGGAACATTGCTACCATGGATGACAAAAAGGCTGAGGTACTTAATGTCATTTTTGCCTCAGCCTTTAATAGTCAGACCAGTTATCCGAAGGGTATTCAGCACCCTGAGCTGGAAGACAGGGATGCAGAGAACAACCTCCCCATAATTCAGGAGGAAGCAGTTAACTTGCTACTTCAACTGCACACTCGCAAGTCTCTGGGGCTGGATAGCTGACTGGATAGCTGAGGGAGCTGGTGGAGTAGTCTGCCAAGCTACTCTTCATCATTCATCGGCAGTCCTGGTTAATAGGGGAGGTCCCAGACAAGTACAGGCTTGCCAATGTGACACCCATCTACAGAAGGGCAGGAAGGAGAATCATCCAGAGAACTACAGGCCTGTCAGCCTGACCTCAGTACCAGGAAAGATTATGGAGTGGTTCATCTTGGGTGCATTCACATGGCAAGTGCAGGAAAACCAGAGGATCAGGCCCAGCCAACATGGGTTCATGAAAGGCAGGTCCTGCCTGACCAACCTGATCTCCTTCTATAACCAGGTGATCTGCCTAGTGGATGAGGGAAAAGCTGTGGATGTTGTCTGCCTGGACATCAGTAAAGCCTCTGACACCATCTCCCACAGCATTCTGATGGAGAAGCTAACAGCTCATGGCTTAGAAAAGTGTACTCTTCTCTGGGTTAAAAACTGGCTGGATGGCTGAGCCCAGAGAGTTGTGGTTAATGGAGCAAAATCCAACTGGCGACCTAGGGCTTAGTTTTGGGTCTGGTCTTATTTAATATCTTTATTCATGATTTGGATGAGGGGATCAAGTGCATTCTCACTAAGTTTGCAGGTGACACCAAATTAAGTGGGAATGTTGATCTGTTTGAGAGTAGGGACGCTCTACAGGTGGATCTGGACAGGCTGGATGGATGAGCGGAGGTCAGTGGTATGAGGTTTAATAAGGCCAAGCGCCAGGTCCTGCACTTTGGTAACAACAACCCCCCGCAGTGTATCAGGCTTGGGGATGAGTGGCTGGAAAGCTGCCTGACAGAAGAAGACACAGGGGTGTTGGCTGACAGCCATCTGAATGTGAGCCGGCAGCGTGTCCAAGAAGGCCAACAGCATCCTGGCCTGTATTAAAAGTAGTGTGGCCAGCAGGAGTAAGGAAGTGAGTGTGTGCTTGTACTCAGCACTGGTAAGGCCGCAGAGCTCAAGTATTATATCCAGTTTGGGGCTCTTCACTAGAACAAGGAAGTTGAGGTGCTGAAGTAGGTCTAGATAAGGACAACAAAGCTGGTGAGGGGTTTGGAGAACATGTCTTATGAGAAGTGGCTGAGGGAACTGGAATTGTTTAGTCTGGAGAAGAGGAAACTTTACTGCTCTCTACCACTACCTGAAAAGAAGTTGTAGTGAGGCCAGTGTTGGTCTCTTCTCCCAAGTAACTAGCAATAGGACTTAGAGGAAATGGACTAAAGTTGCATCAGGAAAGGTTTAGATTAGATATTAGGAAAATTTTCAATACTGAAAGAGTGGTGAAGCATTGGAACAGGCTGCCCAGGGAAGCAGTGGAATCGCCATCCCTGGAGGTGTTCAAAAAATGTGTAGATGTGGCACTCCAGGATCTAGTTTAGTGGTCATGATAATGTTGACAGGTGGAATCAATAATCTTAGGCGTCTTTTTTTAACCTTAATGATTCTACGATTTCTGTGTTTTTCAACAACTATCTTCAACTATAAAAGCACAGAAAGGATGCTAAGCAGAATCTGCCAGAATGGACACTGTAGAAATCTAACATGCAAATAAATTTTGGCTTAGCACTGATGAAATCTGCAATACATAATTCATACTTAAGGTTACCAACACAATTTTTTTTTTTAACTTAATATATTTTTTTGCCTCAAAAATATATAGTTTCCAGATGATAATTGTATAAGGCATCATTTGATAATGTTTCGGTACCAAACACACTGTTTAAGAAAGCAACCACCCATGACTGCACTAATTTAATACATTTGACTAATGTTTTCAACCCCTGCAGACTATGAATGGAATCAGTTCCCACACAAAGATCACTTCTCAATTCTTCACTTGCAACATTATACATAAGGCCTGTTTACACATATTTGGCTGCATCCCTAAACGTAATGGGACAGTAAAGGTCTAAAAGCCACTAGTTAAAATTCACATTCAACACATTAAATTTTATGTCATTAAATGCAATACGCATCCTGTAAGAAAAGCATTGCCAGTGGTGTTACCTCACCCTTTGTAATTCCCACTTTTCTATAAGATGCTCCACTTCACCTCCAAGAACTGCTGTGTTACTGTCATCCAACAGCAAGAATCCATTTCTCACATCAACAATTCCTGAAAGCTTAATTTTTGTTCCAGGTGGAGTGTTCAGGCTAGAAGTAGAAACAAAGCCAAATATTTCAAATGCATTTATTAACATTTTGGCACCAAAACCATATAAAACTCTACTCTTATTATACTTTCAACATTGTTATATTTTATAATAATAAATTTGCATCCAAAAACCTTTGCAATAATTCCTTCAGTACTCACAGTACTTTTCAACAGCTTTACTGGAACATTTCCCATTCATTACACAAAAATGCCATATTGCAAATTAGATTCTAACAGAGATTAATGTTTGCAAATTGTCCGCTTGGTTAAAATCCAATTTAACAATATCAAACTGAAGATGTGATTTGTTTAGACTAACAAAAGATATCTCAAAGTCAGTTGTCTAAAAGTAAGTTCCTCATTCTAGGATGAATGTATAGTTAATAAATAAGGCATCTCCAGATGGTTAATCGTCTCACTTGTTTTAGACATTTAACTTAAAAGAAAAGAAAGAGCTGTTAGAAAAGAATCTTTCTATACATTACTAATAGCCAGGATTGTACCAGAATAAATAGAAAAACACACATCCTGTAGTGCTGCTTCTCTCATTACTCTATAATTTAGAAACACATTGATGCTCTCTGTGGTCACCTCCCACGAGGAGGTACCTTACCTTCTCTTCATGTCTATCTACCCTATGAAAAACAACCACAGATACATAAAAGAATCATGCATCTCCAACTCATATGACAAGCAGCACAGTCTCGTGAGAAACAGGAAACAGTTGGTTATAACCTTTCAAGTGAGAGACAATAATCTCTTTAAGCCACGCGAAAGCTACCTTTGCAATCACACAGACAGAAGCATTCACAGTGGAGTCAGTCAATTTTAGCATTAGTGACATTAACCTTAGCAGTATTAATGGATTTTCAGTATTGTTCTGATAAAAGCAAAGAAAATGAGATCAAGAAAAATAGACAGGAAAGAAACAGCAAAAAATGAAAATTATGGGAAGGGGAGAAGGGGTAAACAAAAACCCTAGTCATGAAGAACTTCTAATTTAGAAAACCGTGATTTTTAGTTCAAGAAACGCTATGTACTGAAAGAGCATATTAAAAGTTCAACTTCAAATCTGAAACAACCACATAAACTACCAATTTAATTTTCATAGTGTTACTTAAACAGAAGAGCTCACATCGTTACTACAGGGTGATGAGTTCTCTGTCATTTTTGAGATTTTATCGAAAAGCTTTCAAATTATGTCTTCTCCTGGGTGTTCTTTAAGTATTTTGTTACCTAGAATCTACTTACACAGGAGCCTGTTTGCCTACCTTTTTTGCTCTCTTTATATTCACGCTGGAATATGGCACTCCAAGCTCCACTAGCTCAAGCTACAATTAAAATACCATTAAGTGTTCTACCTTTTAAGAGAGCAACACTAAAGTTAAAGCTGGATCCTGCTCAGCAGGAGCAGTTTAACAGTAAAAGATGGCATTCAAAAATGAAGCATATATCTATAACTAACTGCTCCAGCTAGACAGAGAAAGTGAGGCAGGTTGGGGTTTTTTTAAATCAAAGTAACCTGAACTACAGTGAAGAGCAAAGCACAAAGCACACCATGACTCCACAGACTAAACACTAGAGAAAATTTTAAGCACCTTCATAACCAAACACACAAAAAATGCCCATGTTCAGCAGTAATTGGCGCTCTTAGACTTCATTTTTAACTGAAGAAATATTTACTAATGCACTGCGAGTTAAAGCTTCACCCTTGGTAAAGAAGCACTAGTTGCATTAAGTTAGGTGCGTCAGGCCTGTGACAGTCTTGCTACCAAAGTCAGCCAAAAGATTTGCTGCTACTAAAATTAGGAATTTGCATTAAGTTCGCACACACCCAAAAAGCTCTGTGCCGTGTCAACTCCAACTCAGTAGATTTCTGTAAAAATCCACTTCCTTCCATTATACACTTCAGTGCAAAGTGCATAATAGTCTAATAGCAAAGTGTATAAAGTATATTGTAAACTACATTCATATACACTTTGGCACGCTGAATTTAAGGTTCTCCTTTACACACAAAACTTGAGAAGGAAGCCAGTTTTATTAAGCAATTTTCCCCCATATTACTAAGGACACTTCCACTCCTTTACGGACATTTAAGAACCAAAGCAAAAGTTTGAAAAGAAAGTTGTTCACCTTATTTTTGACATGCTACTGTATTCTACAGCCATGCAGCTTGTGTGTCCATCGGTCATCTGTAAACGTAACATTCTGGGAGCAGCCTGAGATTCTTCGTTATCCTTTGGTGCAGCAACATTGCGTATTTTCTGTATTTGCAGAACGCACGGCCCTTCCAGCTAGATATGCAAAACAGAAAAGATGAAACTGTTAAAACCATTAAGCAAACACACTGTAATATCGAGACACGCTAACAGATGCCCCCAGGCAAAGGAAAGTGTAATTTGGTCGGGCAGTCATGTTCAATTTCTGTCACTCATGTACTACATGTTCTAAAGTACGATAAAAATGGCTTTTTTAAGAAACAGTTGCGATGCTTCACACACCTCTGCAATACTGATTATGGAAAAGCATCAAATGAAAAGAGTTGGGTGGGGGGCAAACAGACAAAATCACAAATATTGTGACTTCTAGCATACTATGGAGTTCAGGTAAGATTTCACATGCTGTAACACAGGGTCTCATTCACAAAGTGTTCTAAAGAAAGAAAAAACAACAGCTTTGAAGACTTTCTGGTTGTATCAAGAGTACATTTCAAGCACGACCACTTTGTAAACATTGACTGAAAACGCAGCTTCTTCAAACAGAGGTGCAATCAGAAAGTAACAACCTCAAGGGATATCACTATCTGTTGGCTACCTACAAATGCAGCATAATCTCCCATACACACCACAGTTTATGTTAAAAAAAAGGAAAAAAAAAAAAAAACAAAACACCAAATCAAAAACCCACCATGCACAAAAAAAACCCCAAACCAACAAAAACCCAACAAATCAAAACCAACCAACCAAATCACTTCATGTCATTTCAGTTATCGCTGAGTACACAGTCATTCTGATCCCTCTAAAAAACCAAAAATTAATTACGTGTTGCAGCTCAACTGCTGCACATATGAGACAACAGAAAAGATAAAATGTGCACACTTCACCAGCTTCTTCTCTTAGAGAAACAGAACAGGTAGCTGTATTGGGTTTGTGTACGGTGGGATTGTGGTGGCAGGGGAGGCTACTGGTGCAGCTCCTGTAAGAAGCTTCAAGAAGCTCTTCCAGCTTCAAGTCAAACCTGCCTCTGGCCAAGGCCAAGCCAAACAGCATCCTTGTGATAACATATTTAAGACAGGGAGACCTGTTCAGCAACTTCTTTTTGTGTTGGGAGTTCTTTGAGTTGGAGAGGAGTGGGATGTCAGAGAGACAATCACGCAGGCAGTGATGAAGAGTGGGTGTAGGAAGCATGCCAGAGCAGCCATTCCCCTTTGGCCCATGCTGAGTTGGCAGCCTGAGCCCTTGCAGCCTTTAGACATCAATGGTGGAGAAGAATCCTGTCTGCAGCCCATAGAAAATCCCACGCTGGAGCAGGGATACTGCTCCCCAGAGAAGGTTGTGATTCTGGGGGAAGCCTGCACTGGAGCGGTCTGTCACTGGGAGGCCTGCAGCCTGCAAAAGGGACCCATACCCGTGAGAGAAGTTCATGGAAGACTTTCTTCCATGGGAGGGACACCACATTGCCACACAGGAGGACTGAGAGGAGTTTTCCCTTGAGGGGCAAGGAGCAGCAGGAACAATGTGGAACCAACCAGGACTGACCACAACCCCCATTCCCTGCCCCCCTGCACCGCTTTGAGGGAGGAGGTAGCAGACCTGGGCCCAGGAGAAAGGGAGGGGTAGGGGAAAACTGCATTTAAGATTGGGCTGCATTTCTACTCTGATTCAACTGGTGAATTTGTGGTGGTTTTGTTTAAATTAAATTGATTTTCTTTCCTCAAGTCAAGTGTGTCTGACCATAACTGGTGAGAAAGCCAGGGGTCTTTTGTCTCAACCACCACGCCTTTTGTTTTATTTTCTCCTGCCCATCCCACCAGAGGCTGGTAGGAGTGAGCAAGCGGTTGGGTGGTTGCTTTGTTGCTGGCTGGGTGGGCTTAAACCACAACAGTAGCCCAGAAGAACACATAACGAGAGCAGATAACCAGGAAGTAAGTAAATACATATAACGAAAAAAAGAATTACTAAATTAAAGAACATCAGCAATGAAACTCAATGAAAGACAAGGAAACAGGGATTTTATTTAGGATGAGAACAAAAGAGAAAGGAAAAAAAATTGGAATACCAATGAAGCATGAAATCGTACTACAAAAAGGAGGAAAACAGTCACTAAAAGGAGAAAAGCAACACCCTATGGAGTTCAGTTCTTAAATGGGTTTGTGATCTTGAGACAACAGCCAGAAAAATACCCTAAAATTTCTGTGCAATTTTCCTATTCTTGTCACTTTCAAGCATCTAAAATTTCAAGGCACTTGCTTGTTTATGACTTCAAATCAAACCATGGAAAATACAGATTTGGGATGGAGGATTTCTCAAAAGCTGACAAAGTTGTTTATTTGGAATCTACTGAAACTTGAAGCTTTCATATCTTTCTTCCTAAATAATGAATGTTTGAAGAAAAATGTAAAGTAAGAACAACAGTATTTCTAAAATATGCTGACTGAACCTTACTTCTTTCAACAACAATTAAAAGACCAATTCTGTTTCTCATCTAGAGGGAAACCTTTTCCCTTTACTTCAACAGAAGGAAAAAACAGATAATCTAATGTATAGTATGAAAACAAGTTCAACTACTCTTAACAGTTTACTACAGCAAAGAAGCCACACACATAAAAATTCTCTTCTCAGATTTTTTGTACAGAATCATTCTTTTTATAGTAATGAATGAACCACAGCGTCATACTCATGGGTGGCTTCAGCAAAAACCTACGCTTGCCATAAATCAATGCTAACAGGTTTTGACATTGTAAAATGTTTTCAAAGTAAAGATGAAGAAATGCTAGGCCACTGAGAAGCATTTCTAGTTCACCACAACTAGGTTTGTCACTCATCTGAATCGCAGCTTTACTATGACGGCAATTGCCTTCACAAATGTCGAGCAAATTCTAGTTCTAGTTACCTGCTTTTGGTTTTAAATGATTGTTTGGTAGATCCCTTAAAATAATGTGGAGTGTAAAAAAAAATAATAAGAGAGCTAGGCTAATTATGAATATATATATGTTTATATATGCCTACTCAGGTTTTTGTGATGGCAGTGTCAAGCACGCGCTGCAATGGAGCAGAGCTGCACATTTGTGGAGCTTGGAAAACAGTGTCTGCTTGTCTAACAAAGAAAATCACATGTTACTTCAGAAAGCAGGTGCAAAAGAGCAATGAAAGTGTATAGTTTTCTCAAATACACACCACATTAACACAGAAATTATTTTTACAGAGTTAAATCAGGACCACAGAGCACCCACGTCTCCCAGTGCCAGTTCCCTTCTCATCACATAACACAAGCACATAGTGACAGGAGAAATGGAAGTCAGTCTTCCTGCAGAACAAGGACGGTGAATCCAGAAGACCTATGCCACTATTCATTGTATGGACTATTTTGAAGTGTCCTTGTGAGATTCAAGACACAAAAAACCCCATTATAATAAACAAAAGTTAAATCCGTTATGGTCAACAGGTACACTGACGCATTTAAACAAAGAGCCAATCTGAAACCTCTTCAGCACTCAAGTGCCAAATGTCATACAAAACGGTGAGACTTCTTTTTGATTACGCAACCAACATTTCTAGTAAATTATCAAGTATCTCAAGTAACCTAGGGCAGGTTATATCCTGACTATTAAGGTTGCAAGTCACTTTCCATTATAGAAACGTAGCTTTCAGCTTCCTTATAAACACTTTGAACACTTGGTACAGTAATGCTGAATACATCAGACAATTGCTACATCACTCAGGGATCCCTCTCCTCATCTCAATCTAAAACAAACCAATAGCCTTTCCAGCAAATTTGGGAAGTCAGTAACACTGTTTTGTATCAATGCTCTTCACACTGTGCTTAACTGGCAAACACTGAGGCAGATGTAAGACATTACTGCTCACAAACGGGAATTAAAGCACTACTGCCATCCTCTGAATGAGAGAAAATGCTCCAGAGCAAGCTGGGGGGATAAAATATCTAGAAGCATACTCGCCAATGTGATCAAGGTAGAAAATAAAGTTCTAATAAATCAATCTCTTCAAATCCCTAAGTTACAGAGATAAAATTTCAAACAATGCCCAACAGCTGGCTAATAAGTTTCAACAAGTTTTGCAATACAGCAACTAGGTTATATTCTACTATTTTCAACACTGTTATTGCACCATCTTCCTAGAGGCATGGCTTTGACACAAACTGGTCTGATAACAAAACCAAGTCAGCCTCTCAAAAAGGTTTAGTTTATTATATCTAACATTACAGACTTTTTTTCCCCCCATCAAAAACAGGGAAGTAATCATGTTTTTAAGAGCTCCTGAAATAGGCATTAGGAGCCCAATTAATACACTGATCAAGGTGAAGAGCTCAGGGCCCACAGATACCCAAGGCTGCCAAACAGCTACTTCTAAAAAGGCGACAACTCAGTTCGATCTGTCAGCATTACTGCATGCGTAGCCTTGTCAAAATCATCTCAAGTGGAAAAGAAACAAACTAAAAATATGTAGGATAATTTTTGACAGTAGGAGATCTGCTGTAGCAATTGCTCTCACTAGAAAATAAAGGACAAGCACCTTAAGACTGGTGTAAGTAAGGAGACAGAGATTGGGAAGGGTATAAGTAACCTTAAATGGGAATGAGAATTGCTGACAACTTTTGTAACTGCTAACCATCAAGCTGTGGGTACTCAGAAAGCATCTCTCTGAGCTCAGAAATGAAATCCTTTTTGAATGCTTTGCTTCTTTCTGGAATTAATGTTTTCATTAAATGGAACGAAAATACTCAAAAGAAAACAGGTTATGCCTTAAACATAATATCATTACTAAATTATACCTTTTAACTTTATAGTCTTCTTCGCATTTTTATTCCGTTAAAAATACTTAACATATATTTACAGCATATAGTCATCTAGACGGAAAGGAGGGTTCAGCTGTTCCAAATCCTATGCAATTGTGGCCATCTTGTGGTTAATGATGGTAATGTCAATTTTTAAAAATCCATACTAAACACAGATATAAACGTATTAATGCTAAGCACCTACAATGGTCAAACAACCAGTGTTGTTTCATATTAGGACTCTATGCCAGCTTTTATGTCATTATTTGCCTATTACACTAATAATACAAAGCAAAGTGATTTATTGTGCAAGATGGAAATGCATCGCATGTTCTCAAGATACAGATAAATAATACTGATTGCAGTCTTGGATGAGAGGAACAATAGTAGCATGTAATTTCTAATCGTTCCTCAAGCATTTCTGAGTCACAAATCACTTTCTGCTAAGAAATTATATTAAGAAGTCAATCCTGCCTCAACCATATCCTTTTCTTGGATGAAGCAAATATTGTCCTTTATAAACATAGAGTTGTGTAACATAAAATACTTGAATACATTGCAAAATAATTAGCAGTAGTCAGATTTGCTTTACGTTACTCAAAAAGAAGGATATGCTACAGTTAGGAAAGCAAAGATACAGCACATTATCTAAGAGTCTGGGCTAAAAACTATACATAGGAGCCATTCTCAAACACAGAATTTTCCTGAGCAATCATTACTTCTTTTCAAAACCTGAAAGATTATCATCCTCCAGCAAATGGTTTGCAGGTGTTTGTTTCGGTTTGTTTGTTCTTGGGTTCAATGGTTTTTTTAAGTGTAATTTTCTACAATTTATGATCCAAATAAAGACAGTTGAGAACGGTTCTCCTCCCCCTCTAC
>WEIS01025548.1:0-13121 GCA_013389965.1 Todus mexicanus | reverse complement strand
GGCCCTGGGCTCCCCGTCGGGGAAGCACCGTCGCTCGGCTCCCCCCAAGACCCTGGAGCGGCGGCGGGGGCCCGGCTGTCCCGGCCGGGAGGGAGCTCGGCGCTGCCCCGGCCCCTCAGGCTTCCTCCGCTCTCTCCGCAGGCGGCTGCGAGGAGGGTTTCCTGGCGGCCTCCCCGCCCGCCTCTCCCGGCGGCTCCGCCAAGGGCTCCCCCGGGCCGGGCTCGCCGCTGCCCACGCCGCCGGCGCCGCGGGTGGACCTGCAGGGAGCAGAGCTCTGGAAGCGCTTCCACGAAATCGGCACCGAGATGATCATCACCAAGGCGGGAAGGTACCGGGCTCGCTCTCTCTCCCGGGGAGGGACCCCCCCCCACTTCGGGTTTCCAGTTCATTAGGGCGAGGTCTGGAAGCGCCGCGTCCTTTCCTTCTGAGGGGAAAGAAGCTTTTTTACCCCCTTTCCAGTGGGGATACACATGGTAAAAACCTGGGTAGTAGAAAAGTATCTGAGCTTATTAGAAATTACAAAAAACATATTTTATTGGATCCATATGCTACCCTCCGCGTTTTCAGAGAGGCTTTTATTAATGATTGAAACGCAGTCTGCAGCAGCACAAAGCAACATTTGTCTGAAGAGAGTCCGGTCGGGGAATTTCTGTTTTATCTTACAGGTGCACCGAAATAACAGCGAAAAATAGTTTACCGCAGGCAGGTTTACCCTTCTGCTTGTTCGGGAATAGCACAGATGGGATTTTTTTTCTTTCCAGTAACGATTCTTAATTGATTTATATAGTTATTTATATATATATATTTTTTTTTAGAACAGCCGCAAAGGCTGAATAAACTCGAATGGCTTTCAGGTTTATAAAATACAGAGAAGTACCTTTCATTAGCCTGCAGTCAGCTTCTCACTAGGACGCTTCTTTATAATTTTTTTTTTTGGTTTCAAGAATGAACTTTCTTGACAGCAGGCATGCCAGGCGTGAGCCAAGAAGTGCGTTTTCATCTTAAAACTACCGCACTGGTTAATTACTCTGTTTTCTCCCCGGAAGGATCTAAACCACGAACCTTTCGGTTTGGTTTTGTTTGGGGTTTTGTTTGTTTTTTGTTTGTTTTTTTTTAAAGCTGCCTCGTAGATTTCGTTTCTGCTTTCAATAAAGAAGTTTTACTATACCTTTCAAAGACAGAGTTGCTCTTGCACTTCACCTTCAGAGAGTTGCAGACAGGAAGTCCCTTCTCAATAAAGACCATATTGTTGGGTTGGGGCATGGCACGTTGGCTTTTAGAACGGCATCCTGGCCGTGTTAAAGAGTCCTATCACCGTGGATTTAGCTTTCTAAATTGCAGCTGCAGGAATGATACCCCATTTGCTGCTGTCAGTTGGAACTTCAGTGGCGATTTGCGTTTCTGGGAGCATGGGTCTTCCTGGGTGGAGGTGCTGTTTGCATATCTCCAGGAGTGTATTTCTAGCTAGTATCTCGAACGGGCTTTAAATGTGTGCACTGCTAAAACTAAGGTCTCAAAACTGAACTGATTTACTGTCTAACAATAAAATTGAAATGATGTGGTAATAGCTGTGCTCCCAAAGCGTATCCCAAAACATACGAAGCATTGTTCGAGTAAATGCACTTTAGAAATCTGTTTTGACATATCGAATGGGCCATTTCATGGCCATGTAACTATAATCGTCCAAAAGGACTCTGTAGGCTAAAAGGAAGAACGAGAAAAATCCCACGAACCGGTTACTTTTCCTAAACAACCATTCCCGAGTCTGTTTCATATTAAACATGACCTCTCTCTTTCCATGTTCAGGCGGATGTTTCCCGCAATGAGAGTGAAGATCTCAGGTTTAGACCCACATCAGCAGTATTATATTGCTATGGATATTGTGCCGGTGGATAACAAAAGATACAGGTATGGTGACTTCGAGGGAAAAAATGGGGGATATGAGCCACAGGGAGCTTACCTATTGGGAGAGAACATTAACACTATGTAAGTTAGCAGAAGGTTGTGTTTAACTTGCTTTCAGATTTCTGTTTTCATCCCAGTGCGTTTAAAAAAAAAATGATGCCAGTTATGTTAAAACAGCTAAAACTTCTGTTGAAGCTCTTTATACATTTGCCTTGCGTTCTGTACGTACTGTGGGGAGATGTTCAGGTTTTGGCTTTCAGAGAGTGCAGTTCTAATGCCATCAGGAAATGTTACCGTATTTTATCCCTCATAACGTCACTGGGAATTATTTCTTATTAACAAGTAACTATGAAAATACACATTTTTCTAGTGCTAAATGACATTAACATTAATTAATAACATCAATGGCATTGCTGTCTGATTTAATGGCATATCGGCTTTCTTGGTCCTGCTTGAAATTTATTACATAATTTAGTTGAAAACCTGTTTATCGCTCAGATATTCGGTTGCTTAGATTCACAAAGGATGATGCTTCTAATCACTGTTTTTTAGATAATTGGTGGCTTTATTGTCTGAAGAATAATACGAGGAACAAAAGTCGTTGTTCATCGAACATTTAAGGGCAGGAATTACATGCTGAAACTCTCACTGTTTCGAGGGCAGTCGTGTTTTGAGGGAGCCGGTTGGACTCTGCTGAAACCACTGGTCCTGTAGAAGAGTTTGCAGGATCGGGCCCGCAGCAGTTTGATGTTTGTAGGTCTTGCTTTACAGATGCGATCCCATGCTCCGTAGTAGCCAGGAGGAGCCTGGCCAAGTAGTTCAGTGGAGGCAGGATCAAGTCCTTAACAATTGCTGGTTTGATTGTTTCAACCCTATACTTAGTATAATGTAGGGGAAAGATATAATTGTAGAACTAGGAATATTTCAGATTAAGACTAAAAGGTTGGTTCCGCAGGAATGCAGCCTTGTTTCCTAAGCAAACACCACCCTTTGGTTTTTGCATGCCCCTTACCTCGTTGACTGAGTTTTGCCCTTTTCTTGTGCGGTGTCTAAGGCATCTCTTAGGACCGTTTTAGATTTTGTGTTTTTCAGCAAGGTGCAGATGCCAGTGCTGAGGATGCCCAGTATCTACACTTAGTGGTGGCTTTTCTGACAGCGCGATAAAGAAAAAACGCTTTTTTCTTTGGGCCAATGCAGTGCAGCTCAGATGAAAGCCCTCTTCGTGCTTTGTGCTGCACATGTACATTTACTTTAGCAATCTAAGCATATAATTCCTAGAAGGTCTGAGCGATTCCTTAATTCACAGAAAAAGCAAGGTAATTATTCCAAATTGAATAAAAATGTTAATATTAAAGAAATGAAAAGTTATATTGAATATTAGCAGCTTAAACCTCCTCTCATTTAAAATAAATACAGCCGTACTGAGCTGCGCTGTCTGCCCGGTGTGATACGCGATGCCCAGATAATTGAAATAACTTCGCAGAAGTTGTGTGAAGGGCATATTTGCTTAGGTGGCAAACTTAAATTTCTGTGATCATGTACTAGTACCATGTATTTAACCTTCCTGCGAAATATTAGTGATTCATGTTCTACTCGATTCCACTTTCATTCTTTGCTGTGCAAGCTATGATTTATTTTTTTATTTTTTAATTACTGTCTGCTATTTTAACTTCGACTGTTCATGTGGCTTTACAAACCATCTTGCAGATCTTTAGATTTGAAAGATACAACAGCAGTCACATATGGAGCCTAGTTTTTAGCTGTCGTAGCAGATAGCAAAACCAGCTTGAAATCGAGAAAATTGCAGCTAGGTCTTGGTTTCTAGCAAAACTGGACTTTTCTGTAAATATTTGGAAGCTTAAGCTGTTGCTCAAAATACTTCATGTGTATTTATGATTTATTTGCTTTTGCAGGGAAAACATATGTTTAGGATAAACCAACAAATATGAAATAAATGAAAAATGTTACAGCAGTTGACTGTGATCTGGGGTTGAGAATTTATCTCTAGGAGAGAATTTTACCACCATTCTAGATCTTAGTTTTAGAACTTGATATGAATTGTATGTAGCGATGCATGTATTGGATCATTTTATTTGCATTTCCAGTTATGTTGTTTGCCTTTTCTAATAAGGAACTAAATTGTGCAAACATGATTTGTTAAGATCTTCTGTTTTTTTATTGAAAAATACAGCTGAATTGCTGGAATTTTACTGTACTTGAAAAAAAAATACCTTGAAGTTTTTAATTAGTGCTTTTTAAATTGCCCTGTGCAGTGCCTGCCTTCAAAGTAAGTTTTCTACCAAAGCAGGCACTATTTTTATTAGAAAATGTCTTTGTCAGCGTTAGCTTATCAGATGAAATATGGGCTGTGTTTTTTCATTTTTACACTTTTCTGTAATACTATTCAGGAATATTTAATATGGTTTTGCAGAAATAACGAGAGCGTAGTTAGACATAGTTCCGTTGTTTTTCCCGATCATAGTGTAATTTCCATCAATAGCTTTATTTATAGACTCTTATATTAGACTCAACATGTTAAATCTTCCAAATATGGAATTACTACTTGATTTGATAAATGAAGGACTGGATTCTTCCCTGTTTTCTGATGCCTATTCAGACCAGAGCTGTAGCAATCAGTGAGCTGACACCAGCTTAAATTAAGCTCAGTGTGGAGCCTAGTGTTAAGGCTGTTACTGATTTTAGGAAGACTAAGGTCAGATCAGAGAGTGGTTTTAAACCCTACTTCAGCAGATAGCAGAACAATATTCTGAAATAACTGAAAAATAATAACTGAAAAGTAATATTTATTGTGCTTTCATGTTTTGTTCATTGGTGGGTTCTTGCTGTAGGTGTGGCCCCTCATCTATTAATACTGAATGGGTCTGATAAATTATTTGGGTTTTGTGATTATAGGTATCTATTTTCTTTTGATAGATATGTTTATCATAGCTCCAAGTGGATGGTGGCTGGTAATGCCGACTCCCCGGTACCGCCTCGTGTTTATATTCACCCCGATTCACCTGCCTCGGGGGAGACGTGGATGAGACAAGTGATCAGCTTCGACAAGCTGAAGCTTACCAATAATGAGCTGGACGATCAAGGGCATGTGAGTACTTGTTTTTCTGCAGTATTATATGTGGGCACATTGCTCGGCCCTGAAAGAGACTGACGTACAGCAGCTTCAGGGTGCCAGAAATAGGCTTGACTTTTCCAAGCTGTTTTGAAACCTTACCGTCCAGATCTAAAATCTGCTTGGTTTCTGTTCTGATAATTAAGTGCTTATTAGAGCCTGCTGTTTTACTCCCCCCTCGAAAACAGAACTCCTTCTGCAAAGTACGGCTTTACAAGGCTAAATTGCCTAATACAAAGGGGCAGAATTGCTCTCATGTTTTCCCACCGAGTGTGTTACTCGCAACTTCTGCTCCGATCAAAAAGGGCGCTTAAATTTGCAAGTGGCTAGAAGAAACATTAATAGTGTGTAATAACTTCATGTGAATAAAAATACGCTTAACTATTTTCTTAACCTAAACGTTTGTGCGAAATCCCATGAGGTGTTAATAATTGCAGTCAAAAACGAACAACATGGGAGCTGGGTTCACTCTGATAATGATTTATTACATACCTTATGAAGCAAGACCCTTTCACAGCTGAGGCTCATTACTTCTGAAAAAACTGGCGAAGACGTATGCAGTATGAGTGTTCTGTTTGCAAGTTCTAAATTGTTTAGTTATGACATTATCTAATGTGACAAAATGTGTTATGTTAATATTTCCTTTTCTCTTCAAAACTGTTGAAACATGACAGATGTAAGGCAGTATCTTTCCAGCAATCCCCAAAATAGTTTTACTTGACACCTTTGAAAATAATTTATAAAATGAGAATTGGTTTTAGTCAGGGTGAAGTCTTTAATTTTGCAAAATCCTGTAATAAATGGCAAATGTTGGCTTCCTTTCAGAAGGAGCATCGAATTCCAAGTGGTAGAATTTTAAGATGTTGGAGGCAAGTTTTGAGACAGGATGTGGATTCCATTGTCCTTAGCCTAGCCCGATTTATTAATCAGGATAGTTTCTCCTTCATGGAAGGGAGTGGAAGAAAAACGTACCTGGCACAGAGTACGAAAGTACTGCATGCATCTCTCAGTAAAGCTGTAATTCTGTGACATTAAGCCAGGTATTTTGTCAATACACAGTCCAGGTTTAAGCATGAGATTTTTTCCCCCCCATTGTTTGTGTTTGCAAAGGAGATAAACGTGAGACTCCTCCGGTCATATCGTGCACGAGCTATAACTTTTTATGCTGCAGAGTCAGGAGTACAGGAGACTGGCTGGACTGAGACAGCAAATGTGTTGACAAGGATAAAAAGCCTCCCTTTTGTATCTCTAAGCTAGCAGTACTTTTCTTTAGGCTTTTGAGAAAGACATATCATCTTTTTCTAGAATTACAGTTACGGGGTCTCGTTTGGCAGGATTCATTTGCGTTAAGGTTAGCACACGTAGCTCCCTTAGTCCCCCAGCATTCGTGCACTTGCGACTCGTTTTGAGTGGGAGTTGCTTTCTCCGAGTCTCGAGTCTATGGTAAGGGTTTGAAAAAGTGAAGCGGATGCAAGTGGGTAAAATGTCACTTTTTCAGTGGAGAACAGGCCGGCTGGTTTTTGTACTCGCTTGTTTCAGAGGGGCGATACTTGAGTGCTGTGGTCCACCCGTGCACTTGCCGTCGCAAACTTGCCCCGTGATAAAATCTTGGCTACATGGAGAATTGTATTGCTGCAGTTTTCCGTCCCAGATCTTAGCTTTGTTTTCAGTCTGAACTGAAACCTGTATAGTGTACACAGCACGCCATTATTCATAACGTGGGAGGATATAAATTTTCTGGTCTTTAGTTAAGTGTTTTGATTTGGAAACTAGTGAAGCAAAGCCTTAGTACAGTGATTTGAGACACATTGAACTGATTCAGACCTACGGCAGCGCCCCTCCTCCCCAAAATGGAAATTTAAGTATTAAAATAAAAGGACAAAAGAAGGATGACTGTAAAATAATTTTGTATTTCTCAAATCTGGGAAATTGCAAACATGTCATTCATAATTACCAGAAAAGGCAAAAGTAGAAAGCAGAAAAGTGTCTCTTCCAATGGGTACATTTTTTCTTTTAAAGCTATGGTAGTGTGGAATGCTGTATTGAAAAAGTTGTGTAGCCTCTGAACGCCTCCAGCAATAATGGAAAACGAATAATCATATTTTGTGATGAATATAAACCCAATTGTTTTTCATAAGCAGGAAGGAACCATTTTTCTAAAGAGCATACCATGGGAGGGATGGGGGACTAGAAGAGCAAGGGGTCAAGACTCTCAAATACCTGTTTTTGCATCAAGTGTTCCGAGTCTCCTGCCCCTGTATTGGAGATGGGGTATATTTTAAATTGTTAGAAAGTGAGAGGGTTTTTTCCACTCCTTAGGCAGCATAGCTCAGGGAAACCTCAATGTGGTCTCTAAATGCTGCCGTCATTCCTCCCGTATTTCAAGAAGCATCATGCTCTAGCTGTTGATCTTTGGGTGTACTTTACATGCTGTCTTGTTCTGGGGCTTTAATCCTTGTCAAAATCGTGCCTTTATTCTTCCCACGCTCCTTAGAGTTGTCAGCTTTTGTGGAGTATTTGTGATAAAATCCCAGAGCTAGTTTTTCATCTCGCAGTTGTTGAGGTAGGGCGCTTGCATGAAAGGCAATGGAATACTGTCAGAATCGGTGAGAGAGGTGACCCACATCCGTGGGAATGGGGACAGGATTTGCAAGTGGACGCTAAGGTAGTATTCCTGTGCAGTATTTTTACTGTGGGAGTAGTTCATGGCAGCCAGCTCCCCTTGTATTGCATTGGCCAGGGATTAGCTTCTTGTGAAGGGAGACCAGCCATCTCTAAGATGACTTGCTTTGCTGCTCCAGTGTCTTCTGGGCTCCTTGTTGCCTCGTGCTATTTTCATCAGTGTTTTGAGTGGGAGTTTGTGACGGCGTAATTTTGTAGCAGCGTTCTGCAGGGAGATTTTGAAGTACATCTGCACGTAGGATACTCTCTGATATGTGGGTTCCTCTTGCGAGCTGAGGAGATCAAGCAAAATCTGTAAAGATATGTTTTCCTTGTGTGTTTTTGATCTTAAAAGGGAGTCTCAGGGTGAATTCCCTACTTTGGAAAGATTGTATGCTTACAGAGGCATTAAGGCCCAATAGCATCATTAAGACATACTGTGGCCTTTGTGTCTTTCATCTGAGTTGTGATGGTAAGGAAAAGTAAACCTGCATTTTGCAGTTGACAGTGAGAAGTGTGTGGTCTGGGTGCTCTTTGTTAATGCCTCTCATCCCTTTCTGATCTGTGGAGTAAGCAGTGCATTGTAAAAGCAGTCCCCCTCCGGCTGGTTAAAACTGGCTAATTTTTCTATTTTGATGCAGTTTTTAATCTGAATTTCAGTAGAGGGGAAAAGTCAATATTTTTTATGCTATTTTCCATGCTTTTCAACTGAGTATTTTTTGATGCAGCGTAACGTCTTTTAACTTTCAGTGAAAATGAGGCTGTTAGCGTGTTAATTGTTCCTTGGTGGTTGGGGTTTTTTTGTGCCCATTTGAAAGTGGGGTGAGGCTGGAAGCAGAGGCGGGTTGTTACTCTGCTCAAACTTGGCTCCAAGTAGCGAGCTCTGCTTACAGTCAATGGGTAGTTATATGTCCTTGTCACAATGAAAAGCTGGGAAACATCAGCATTTGCACTTGCAGTTTCTGTCTTTGTGAAGAGGGAATCCATGCTCCTTGGCTCCACGCACTTCCCTGACTGCAGGAAGCCTGGGCTTTGCAGGAAGGGTAAAGGAGGATTTTTGGTGAAAACAGTGTCAAGATGAATACCATGTTGTTGATGGGGAGGTGGCTGGGTAGTCTGTGCTCTGTTGAGCTGCTGGAGGGTTGGCATCTTCCCCACGAAAGAGAATCGGGCTCTCACTAGTTCTGGCTGTGATGTTTATGCCATGGTGGTACCCAATATCAGAGTCAGTGCTGGGGCCTCATCACGGCAGCGCCTCTTAAAAAACATATTGTGAAAGTAATCCTGAAAATAGTCCCAGCTTTGTGTGTCTGCAGATGCATTGGCCGCCTTTTTTCTGCCAGGCTCTTGGCTGGCCACCTACCTGTGGGCTCACTGCTGCCGTGTCTTCTATCTCATAATGATGTCTTGAAAGCTGCTGGGGTCAGTTTTACATCTGACAGGAGAGGTTTATTCGCCCACAGAGTGTTTTAGTCATGCCCTGTGAGGGACTGGTAGAGCTCTTAACAGTGAACTGAAATTAATGGCAGTTTGTGTTTGATGTTTGGTGGGATTGTTTCTAGTTAGGGGTTTTTGTTGTTGGCTTTTAAGGGTACAAAGGGAAAGTTGCTGATTCTGCAGGTAAACCGTTAGATCGTCTTTGTGCTGTTAAATATGTGGAGTGAAAAGCCAGAATCTCCTTTCCCTTGGCTTTTTCTTCACCGTAGCTTTAGGTGGTACTTAGAATAATACACCTAAACGTTTTTTTAGAGTGAATGTTGCATTTCCCTCTCTTTTTATGTCCTATCTTGATAGCGTTGCACCTTAATTCACCAGGGCTCTGCCGTTGCATGTTATTTATTTAGAATTCAGAGTCCTGATCATTAACAGAAATCTCATTGGACAAGGCATGGTACAAAATCAAGAAAAAAAAGTGTTCTCGCTATGGATTTGCTGGTCATCTAACAGTGTGTCAGTGTGGGAAATTTCAGTATAGCGCAGAGCTAAGCCAAGTTGCTCTTAAGAGATGACAAGGATCATTTTAGCTGCAATAGCCACCCAGATAAGGAGTGGGAGGTGTTCATCTCTGTGCTGCTGTGGCTTCACTTGTTCTGATATGCGAGCAGAGCTGTTTGTAGCTGCCTGGGTTATCATTGCATATAGTGAAGTCCGCTGTGTAGGCAGGCAATAGTTTGCACCGCAGAGCTGGTGAGGTGAAGTAATAGAGGTAGGAGCAGAACATGGCATGCTCAGTGGTACCCAGGCAAATTGTAAGGCACAGAATAGCAATGGGTTTGAAGAGTGGAACAAAGCTTTCCTCAATGATTTTTTTCTGTTGCACCAGTACCTCCTCTTGTATCACTGGGTGTTCACAGGAAAACAGGGTCAGGAATGTGCTGTCCTCTCTACATTTTCATTTTATAGATCTTCGCCGGCGAAGAACTGAAAGGAGTATTGTAAAAGAGAATACACATTTGCATGATAAAAATCTTGCTCTATGTAGGATTTCAGAAACTGAGGAAAGGCTTCGTATGAGAACATCCACAGGGCACTCCCTGAGCAAATTAATCAGAGACTGTGATGTCATCATGAAAAACCTTACTTACAGGCTAATAAAACCCCTGATTATCCAGAAACTTGGCTTATCCGAAACAGGGTCACGTCATCTGGCCAGGACCAAGTGTACTAAACTAGCCAAGCTCCACTTTATCCACATGAATGTAACATCCTCTATGTCAGTTGGATGAATGAACTTCCACCGTGTCTGGCATAGGGGCTCTGTCGAGCGCCTGACCACATGTAGCACGTTCTGAGGCTACTCAAGGAGCAGGAAATTAAAAAGCTTCCCCTGAATGTTGATTAGGGGTTCCACAGGCCAATAGCCATAGGACTATTTATTTATCGAGTTACTAATTTCTTAGGCTTTCCAACAATAACAGTTGAGCTTCCAATTATATTTTTTTCTTGAAATCTTCTGTTTTAGTAGTGGTTAGCTGAAGTGGAGTAAAATAGAGGAAAAATTCAGTATTTTAATTCTCCTCTGCAGACCAAGAGGTATTTTTGTGTTTAGTTTTATGCACCGTAAGTTCATCTACTTCTTGTTTATCGTTTATTTTTAACTGAGTTTTTGTATACTGGGAGAGGTTTGTATGTTGATGTTGACTGTCTGTATTATAAACCTAAGGTTATTAACACTTCAGAGTTTGGGATTTTGGTATTATTTCAGCCTGAGTTTCTATTCCTTCAGAGTGTAAGAGTCTCAGCTTGTATTCAAAACAAGATACGTTTCCAGCCTTTGGGATATCAGAAAAAAGATTGCTCCAAGCGCGTCCTGTTGGTTCCAAAAACAAAAGGCAAATCCTGCTGTTGTTAATTCTGTTAGATCAAATCCAGGCTCCAGTGGAAAAAAGTGACAAAATTTTCCTAATTCCAGTGGGACCAGGACTTTGCTCCTGGGTTGGGGTTTTTTTGGGGTTTTTTTGTTTTGTTTTGTTTCTTTTTTAGCTAGTCTCAATTGAGCCTGTTTCTGAATTTGGAGCTCCTGAGTCGTAATTTTTAAATGCTTAGGGTTGGCAATAACATAAATGCACAGGGATTAGACTACTGTAATAAGAACCTTCAGAGGTTAAAGAAAACATTTGATTTCCAGTAAGCGGCATAGTAAACACATACCATAATCTGTTCCAAAAAGCTATTAGTCCTGAAACAGCAGGGTGTCCTTTCTAATAAATCTTATCTTTTTTTCCTTTCATGACTACAAAGATTATTCTTCACTCTATGCATAAATATCAACCTCGTGTCCATGTCATCCGTAAAGACTGTGGAGATGATCTGTCCCCCATCAAGCCTATCCCTTCAGGAGAAGGGGTGAAAGCCTTTTCCTTTCCGGAGACAGTTTTCACTACAGTCACAGCCTACCAGAATCAACAGGTAACTTGGCCATTTTGCTGAGCGCTTTACAGGCTTTTCAGAATTGACCAGGGAAGTAAGAGATAGGAGAAAAGTGGATGCTTTTATTACACCACTTACTAAAAAGCATTGTCTAAAGCTTTTTTATATTACGTGTAGCTTTCACTAGTAGCATTGCAGCAGCGCCTGCAGGCTATAGCTGAGACTTCAGGCCACGTGGGCTATGTGCTGCATGTAATAAGTCATTCTTATTATGGAGATTACACAGTCTAATTAGCACAGTTAATGATGTCTTAATTATAAAGTCAACATTGAAGCACAAGGCAAAGAGCAGGCTAATTTTTAATAGTGATTTTGTAATAGATACATGTCTAGATAGAATTTTTAAAAGACTTTCGTTCCTGACTCCAGTGATTTCAAAACTCCGAGGACTTAACAGAGGAGCCAAGGTCTGAAGAAAGTTGCAGTCATTTTCATTAGCTGCATTCACTGTATATTATTAACTGCAATTTATCTGGGTCCACACAGATTGAAAGTCAAAAGTAAACTGCAAGCTGTGTGGCTCCAATGTTTGGCTCTTACTCCCATTTGTTCAAGTATTAACATACCTAGTGACACCATAGTTAGTGTTGTGACGTTTTATTAATTCCGAGTAAGTTATTGCAGCTGTATTTTGGGAAATTATGTATGCCTTGCTGTCTTCACAAAGAGAAGAACAGGAGAGCCGTGTAAATACTGAAATATAATTATTTGGTGCCTTTCCCTTTTATTTAAATAAATGACAAGTATTTGGGGGTACAGGTAGTGTGCTGGGGTTTTTTGCAAGATAATAGCATAGAGATAATCTCTCTTTTCACATTTCCTTCTTGACCCTTACAGAAATAAAACTTAATTTAAATTTTATTGCAGTTAGGCAGTATACTCTCTTAGGTGAAGAGTGACATTTGCCAGAAGATTTTTCTCAAGAATTCCAACCTGCCATTTGGCAGCGTTAAATACTTACTAGCTTCTCTGGGGATTTGCAAAAATAATGATCAGAAGGCTGGCCCTTATTTTGCTGTGTTTCAGCACAATGATCTTAAACTATGCAAATGTGAAGATGTTTCTACTCCACTGTTGGCTTAATTCTGTCAGGATAGTAATTGTTTGTGTTAGGTGAATTTGTAGGTAATAATTTCTCTAATTGTTTTCACAGATAACTCGTCTGAAGATTGATAGGAATCCGTTCGCCAAAGGGTTTAGAGATTCAGGACGTAATAGGTAAGTGTTGGGGAAGGAGGTAGGCTTGTTACTGCTGACAGAATCAGTTTGTGAAGACTGATTGAGGCGAATACCTATATTTACAGAGAAATTAGGCTGAGGACTTAGACTCCTTGAGGAGGGAGCACTTAGGTTTGCCGATAATATTCGCTGTGGTGGGCTCCCATTCCTGCTCCTCTAACTATCTAGGTCAAGAATGGGTTGGTGCATGACTTGACTCATGTACTCAGGTTTCCTTTGGGTGGAAGCGGTGACATACCATGAAGACTACAAATGG
>WEIS01025543.1:0-17726 GCA_013389965.1 Todus mexicanus | reverse complement strand
GGGGAAACCCCAATTATTTCTGTACTTTCTCCATAGAGTCAAAGCCTGCAGCTTCTGATCAGAATGTTCCCTTCTGTGTTCTATAAATACTGTGAGGATGTAACAAAGCAATTCAACGATATGAACTTGTAGGGTTCATCTTATAAAAGATTTCATGGAACTCTATGATATTAATACTTGGTGAAACTCAGTTGACCTTGGTGAACTTTCAGATCAGGAACTAGACCTTTTCTAGAGGAGCAATTATAACTGTGAAGATACTAAAGGTAAGAATGTGGAACTGTTTGACAATGCGGTTTTATGCTGTTGTAGCAGAAAACTATAAAAATCAGAGAAGTTAGGGCTGAGAAAGTCGAAAGGCAGAGGCAATGTTTTGAAAGGTGGCAGGCAGTAGGGATGTACAGAGTAAGGAGAAATGAACACAAAATGCTGTTGGCCAGAGTGATTCCATCTCCCTGACAGGGATCCTGTGTTCCTGGAAGCTTCCCCAGAGGCAACTCACAGGAGCTACGCTGGGACATTCACCTCTCCCTTTCTGTTCACAGGTACCTTATTGGATCCTGAAGGATTATATGATGAAGAAGTGTGCTCTCCAGATAACCTACAGAAGTATGCAATTCCTAATTCCCCTGTATGCTTTAGACAATTCCTTAGAAGCCAGTTCACTGCTTGCTATTTAACATCTCACAAACTGGGAGCTGTTTTACGGACTGTGAAAAAAAACCCACAGAACAACAAAAAAAGCCGCAAGCAAACATAATTTTTTTACTCAGGGGTACTTGGGAAAGAGGAAAAAAAGGGAGGGAGAAGTGGCTGCTTCTCCAAGTCTAATAGAGTGAAAATGGGTGAAAAGATGAGAGCAAGTGCAGTCATTGGGTTTATATCTCTCGAGTTGGTCCTATCTGGACAGTCTCACGGGTCAAGAAACTCCAAGCACCACCAAAAAGGAACATGGTCAGCTTGTCCGAAATTCTTTCTGCAGGCAGCCAGTTCCATGGTCACCACACTGTAAAGGACAGCAACAGCAGGAAACGTACTTTTCCTCAAATACAAAACCCATAAAGTTTAAAACACCATTCCCAGCCCATTCTAGAAAGCTTGCAGAATTCAATACACCTCAGAAAGCAAGTTCACAAACAGAGGAACTAAACAGCCCAGCAGACATAACCAGGAATATGGCTCAATATCTGCCAGTGACACTAGTGCAGCATTGCTTTTAAGGAGTGTTTGATATAGAGAAACAGGTATCTTTGGTTCAAGCCAGTGGACTTACACAGNATATAGAGAAACAGGTATCTTTGGTTCAAGCCAGTGGACTTACACAGAAAGCTCAAGATAAATTTCTTAAATACTGCTACAGTGGAGAGAAATTAATAATTTTGTACATTTTAGAGCTGCACTTAACGAATGCCATGATTCTTTTTGCACCTTCTCTACCTTGCAGGCTAATTTAATAGACTAAAAATGTTATTGTCATGGCTAACTATGAAATGTTCTAGCTGTTCATTACCAAAACTTACTAGAGAGGTAAAGTTACTTGAATTAGTGAGTCTGTGAAGATGCCTCAGTTAACATATAGAATGGAGATGGTACATTACACAGGCATGGTTTGTGTTGGTATTTTTGGTACAGTACAGTAAGTAGATGGCATGGATAGATGGACACTTTGTTGAATGTTTTAGGTGAGGCTATCCCTTGAAGTTGTCTTTGTATCAGTTTTGTACAAAGAAGTTGAATTCTGGACATAAGATCTGTGTTTAGTTTATATTCAAAATAAGGTTTTGTTGCAGTAAGATGTGCTTGGCACATTAAAGAGCCTGCAAAATTTCCAGGAATTTCTATTCACACGTTGAAAACATGAATTTGTTACATGTGAAAGGGATTTCTGGAAAGCAACAGTAAGGTAATTTGGCCCTACAATCAAGTTTGCAAATGCAAATATGTATGTGGGTGTAACATTCTATTTTATGGTTCCAAGAGCAGGCTTGGAGCTCTTTAAAGAAAAAAATATAATGAAAAAACCCAAATCCCCAAATCTCCTTTTATTTTCAAGTGGCCTTCTGAGACAGTCTATCACCAAATTACTTTTCAGGTATTGTTATTTTATTCCCTGGAGTTACTTGTAATGAAGCAATTAAGTTTCACTGACACATACATGACTTACAGATAACAAGCCATCAAATGATCAACAAAGTTAAGAATATTACTTCTGCTACATCTGCACATGTATAGCACGTCAGGATGAGATAACTAGGAAATATTCTTGAGTACTGGTAACAGTATGTGGTAAGACTTTCCACCTACTAACTGTCACTCGCAGTTTTCTGCAATACACTAGAATTCTCTTAAACCTATAAAGAAGAGATTTTCCACTTGCTTTTTGTGCAGATCTGCAGGGAAACAGGGATCTGCATGCGTATGTTATGTAGATGTGCCTACGTATCAGAGAAAGCATCACTGCCAGGAGAGTCCCATCTCTGCAAGGGACTAGTAAGCATAGAAACTACCACTAAGTTTAGGAAAACTTACAGCCGTTAATGGAATCTGGGCTTTAAAGACATCTAAATACTCAGGAGAACACTGTGGAGCACTGTGTGGCTAAATAAGTACCATTCATACACAGCAAAACAGGGTACAGCCTCCAATTGAGCCATTCTCGAATTTTTCAATATAATAAATCTTGATCGAGCTTTACAGACATTTAAATCGGCAATGTAAGCTATCCAGAGAATTATTTCTTCATCAGCACTCTTCTCCAGTTTATAAATAAAATTAAGTAGTTCACATTACTGAACTAATTAGGCTGTAAAAGCAGCAGAACAACTAGTTCTTAAATATCTCTTTCATGTTAAGTACAGCATACATAAAACATTGGGCTAGAGGAATACACTTGGTGCAAATAATGTGCAAGTCATTTATAATTATAGAACAATTAATAAGCTCGATGTAATAATCTGGGCCCTGCCACAGTGCTGGAAGCCACACAAGCTCCTGCTGAGAAGGGCCTCGTGAAATGCACACAAATAATCTCCTCTCACAAAGATGGTTGTCACCTCCCAGCAAAGCACTGGAACAAGCCCAGTTTCATCTCTAAACCCCGAACAGAGTCTGGCAGAGGAGAGCACATTACAGCAAAGCAATGAAACAAGATCTAAATGCAAATTTTTCCAGACTCCACTGCTGAACAGTGGCTCACAATTCTGGACAACAGGCTGCAACATCAGTAAGAAAAGGATTCCTTCACCTGGGTTCCTCTGGCTGGAACAAGAGATGATGGAGCTTTTTGATGAGGGAGTAAGCTTTGTTGATGGTTCCCTTACCCATCCTGCTCTTCACGCTCCTTTGTTCACTGCAGCTACAGCCAGTGCTACTCACAAACCATCAGCCAGACAGCTGCGTGACACAATTTTCACACTTAAACTTTGAAGTTATTTGGGACTGAAAATCTTTTAAGGAAAAAATAAAGTTGCAATTACTTCTTATCCTCCCTTTCTTTGTGCCCTATGAATTAAAACAATTATTCTGACAAAATTCAGCTTTAGTTATGCAACTCACAGTTACATTCACTTAAATAGTTCACATTTAACTGTTAGCAAAGTATAGGCGGATATCAAGTACTTGTTACTACTTCCTGTAGAGACAAGTGGCAAACCATTGGCTATCAGGCGGTCCAGGTTTTAGTCAGAAGCAGATACAGTCACACTTACAATTTGTTTTCCTCATGTATTTGAAATGAACATTTCCCTTCCGTAAGCACTTGTGCGTGTTAGGTGAACTTCCAGCATTCACAGCCTTTTAAAAGGACACAACTGAAGCTAAAACTTTCAAATTATCTTTTAAATTAATGTAAATAAGATACTTTTTTTTCAGTAGTACTTTAGTGCTAATCAGCAGTTTCTTCTGTTACTTAATTATCTTTGCTAAATATGAATACAATTTTGGAAAGAGGTCATTCTCAAAAAGCTTGCTTTCTTGAAATAAGATACAGAATTTCAGCAAGTGAATCATTTGCTATAGCTTTTTGTAGAATCAGCTTGCAAAAGGGGTGCAAACAGCAAGCTAATTTAGCTTGAGTTACTAGGTGACAGCCTTAAACTGAATAATACAGAAAAAGAAGCTTACTTTCACAAACTGGTTATGGTATACTCTAAGAACCTTCAATACTTCCCTCAGTCCAAAGGGGGTTAAGAAAAGTTCTGATTAAGTAACTATATGAGCAGGATTTTGTCACTGTTACCTTTTCAAGGCACATAAAGTAATTCTTGGACATATCAATTGGCCCAAATTTACAAATTACAACACTACTGAGACCTAATCAGCTGCAGCAAGGGCTGTGTCCCCTCTGCCACCATTCAGATCCTTCCACAGAGACAAAATTTGACAAAGAAACCACTTGAATCTCAACCATTAAAACACGTTACGAGACTCTGGTGTTTGCCTCTTGCTTTTCCTTCATTCTGTACTCTCACGTGCATGCATGAAAAAATTCCTAAACCCCATAAAACCCATCCAGAGTCAAGCCTTAAAAACTGGGTGATAGAAAATACCTTATTTTTTTCCAAGGTGAGATTAAAGGCTTTGTACCTGCCAGGACCCAAGTTCATGGCTCAGTGTTTCTCCTGCAACAGTTGATGTAGCTTAACGGCGGAATCAACTCTTACAAGGGAAACCACAGAACCTTGAGCTCAGGTTTTGGCAGGTAAGTAAGGAAAGTGATTTTTCAGGAGGAGGTTTTGAAAGTAGTTTGTTTGTGTTTTGAGCCAGACAGCAAAACCACAACCTAATCTGTCCTGCTCTGCAAGCACAGAGCTGATACTGGCTGGCGGCATAACGCCCTACACATGCAATTACCATCTGCAGCTCCTCCTTTTGCATGCACAGTGGTGTCAGTTGCCTTTAGTGCTCCTTTGGTAGAGCTTTTAAATAGAACAGAGAACGGTCAAACAACTTTCCTTTCAAATCCAAAACCACAGCAAAGCCACCCAGAACAGCACGGCAACCCAGAATTCCTGTAAACACTGAGTGAGAGGGACCTATGTGGTTTATCTGGTCCAGAGTCATGTTTAAAGCAGGGCTAACTTCAAAGGGCTTTTTAGATTAAGTTGCTGAGGGTTGTAATAGCCTTCTGTATAAAGTATAAAACCTACTGTTAAGGTTTGAGCACCCAAACTAAAAATTTTAGTGGGAGAGCTGCAGCTTCTTGTCCTGAACACAGGACTGGTACCTAGAAAACAGCTTCATTTTGACTGCTGCTGCCTACGGTCTTGGGCTGGGTAACACCCACACAAGATGGGGGCAGTGCTGACACACCCGCTGAGGCAGCCCATCTCTGTAGAGGTGCTTGAAGAGAGTCATGTACAGCAATCAAATAAATGAGGCTGTCATTACTAGTGCAGTAACAGCCTGGGGTCCAAGACACAGTAGTGTGAGACTGAGGCCTGCTCAAAGCCAACTACCCCGTGCCCTAAGGTGTGCTCCTGATGACAATTTCTGTCAAGCCAGTTGTCTTATTTTCAGAAGGGGTCGCTCTGATCAGAACGGGCAGGCTGGTATCAAAGTGCTCGGGTTTATCCATGAAACAGTTTCCTCTGCTAGATCCAGGGCATCAATGGAGGGGGGCTGTGGGCTGCAAGGTGCTGCAGCAGGCAAGGCCCTCCTCTCAGAGGTTTGTTCTCCTGGCTACAAGGGCAGGTCCACCAGCACGGCACCAGTGATGCCAAACGCACCGTGAGGCTTGAAGAGCACTGTCAGCAGTTAGTACAGCATCACAGTGGAAAAAACCTGGGGAAGCAGAGGTGCTTCACAAGTTTGACAGTCCTTCTGGACAGGCAATAACCTTGCTGGGGACTTGGGGAGAATCGAGGTAATGCTCAGAGGGACAGAATGAGCAAACATTTAAAGCACTTATTTTTTTTAATGAAATAGGGTGCTGGAAAGTGAAGAAGGAAGGAAAGGATACTTAGTCTATCCCACCAGCAAGAACCACAGTTCCAGTCAGAAGGGGAGAAAGGCTTCATTGAAAGGAAATGGGAGAAGGATTGACTATATGCTCTACACAGAAGAAGGTCTCTACCTGGAATGGAAAGTGGTGAGTTTCAGCACTGACAAAAAGAGACGTAACACACACTTCAAACTTGTGTGGATGGCACTGCAGAATGTTCTGCTTGGATTCAAATTCATACTCCACGGAGAACTGGCTGCTTTGTTATTTTCTACTTTTACATGCAAGTACTCAGTTTGAAAATCTATTACATAAACAAATTTAAGATGAGTTTAGGGATTCTGGTAGCAATGCTGGTAGATACACTGCTCTTCAAAACACATGAGAATTAAGGGTGCTTCATCCCACTTTCAGAAGCTGGGAAGCACGCAGAGTTTCCTACAGAACATTAATTTGGTCCTATGCTATGCTGCCAGAAAAAAGGCTAGAATTCAAAGACGCAAAAAGCAGGGTTCCTGATTGCCTTAAGTTCCCACGAAGTTTAACAGCTCCATCTAATGAGGACAGGCCTCCTTTCTAGCTGCATGCCATATCTGGTACGGTACAGCCAGCTAGCTCCTCCTGCCAGGCACGTGAGGACCTCCTTCTACTCACGGATTACCTACGGCAGCTCTTCAGAGCAGTCTGTTGGGAACACTACAGCTGCTACTGTAAATGGGAAGGAAAGGTAAAGCAGATTTCATCCCAACTAGTTCAGCTGCGTATCATATCACCAACCACACCACCCTGATGTGCCCAGTCTGGCAGACAGTTCACCACTAGTCCTGCTAGGCTAGGCTGGTCCCACACACCTGCTAACACAGAAGGTAGTTCAAAGTAAACCAAAAAGAGGCATAAAGGCAGAGTCCTGGTGTGTGGTATAACAGAGAAGTTTTCCAGTTCTTTCTTTCTTACTTCTGTTTTCCTTCTGCAGGAAGTGGAGGAGTTCAGCTTTATTACCCAGTTAGCGGGCTTGACAGACCACCTACCAGTAGCAATGCGTCTCATGGTGTCTACAGGAGAAGATGACCCTTAAAACTGACCAGCTTTGAGAGGTCAGAAGAGGGAAATGTTAATGATATTAAGAAAATATCAGAGGATAAGAGCGAACTATTCTGGTGCCACGTTAGGAAAGATGACCAGACCTGACCTGGGCTACTTCCAGAATGTATCAACATTGGTGGACGTAAAAAGGGAAGAAATGGAAGCGGTTGTGGCCAGAAGCCACGGTCACAAGTGGCTCAGGCAACAGGGCTGGCCCGTACTACAATGCTTTCACTGTGGACCGAACGGAACCAAGATGGAAGTCCTAATTCCTTCTGAACCAGTGCCATTCTTATTAAAACATGTTTTTATACTAATATATAGCACAATTTAGTTTGTAATTAGTCTGTGAGTTAGTGCTGCTCAATGGTTTTTTGCATCATTTCTTTGTATAACTAAGAAGCTAAAGCTTTTTTCTTTTTTTTTTTTAGCCTGTTAAAGTTGTAGTAGCGTGCTTGCATCAGTAGCATGCGCCAGCACTGCATGCCACTCTGAGATAAAATAGTCAGTAAGATACCATGGGGAGTATCAGAATGGATTTGAGCTCAAAAATCGGATAGTAGCCAAAGCAAGGCATTCTGGGACTGGCAAACCCTTCTGTCAGTACAGATAGACCTGAAAACAAACAAACAAAACCCCAGTTCAATTTGCAGACCAATATCTCCCTGTCCGATTTAAGGATATTTAAAAGACTTGGAATTAAGACTTTAAGAACACAGTTCTACCCTTACTCCAGCTGTGTTCCTACTGAAATAATGCAGCGTTTTGTCTGAATAATGACTCCAGAATTGGGCCTTTAGCTTTCTAAGCCCAACTTAGTCCCTTCAGAAATAAAGTTCCCTTGTAACATGTTTTCTTTCCTTCCCATACATGGGGCAGTTCTGAATTATGGTACGGGACGATACATATGTTACAGTAGAGTGAATAGATTCCTGTAGTACCATTGGTAACACCCGAGCCAACATTCTGCCTTAGCTAGAAAGAGTAATTGGGAAATAGCTTGTAAAATGCATGCTAGATATAGAGTTAAAATAAACGTCAAGTGACATTTTGGGGGGATAAGCATAGAACAGTGTATGATTGATAAGGCAGGATAACCTCACAGTTCTCTAAAGGAATCAGTATGCTTAAAGGGAAAGCATAGCACGGCTAGCTAGAGAGTAGAGATTAGAACTGGGACTCTTGGCCTTAGGCAGCTACTTCCTAGGGGCAGAAGGTTTGTTTAAGCCTGTGAGACACAATTCTGTTACACACTCAGGCTTTAAGAGGGGTCCTGCCATCTAATTCCTATGTTCTTTCCCCTGCAACTCTTTAAATGTGGGGCTCTCCTCTGCATCTCAGCCCCATGACCCAACCTGACCAGCTTCTGTACCCTTAACAAAAATAATCAAAACCTGAGAACCAGATCCATAATGAGACCTGGCAGGTTTTTAGGGATTTCAATTCAGAAGGGTTTGTGTTGCTGGGAGAACAATGAGACCCCTTGTGTTTTAATCAATACTTAGTTTCTTCCGCCTACTTCCTGTTCAATTTTAGTGTTATTTCCTCTTATATTACAAATGCCCTGTGTTAAAAAGGGAAGAGTTAATCTAATACTTACTCCATTAAGTAAACTGTTTTAGTTATGCTGGCCTCAAACTCCTGAAGATGCTCTTGGTTTACTTTAGTTTACACCTGCTAGGAATCAGCTTGAGCTAAATCAGAATAGATTTAAAGTAGAAATCCCAGTCTGCTCAGTACTGGCTTAATTAGCAATAGTAAGCAATGGAACTTTTACTTAGATCAGCTTGATTTTGCAAGTAGTGAAACTTAATAGTCATGGGAGTACTGGACCGAGTGTATTGGCTAATTCCAAGCAGGTCGTAGGCCGCTGGCTCATGTTGCCCCACTGCACCTGGCCCTGACACCTTTTATGCCTCATTTTCCAGTCCTGGCGTCCCTTCAGCAGAGACTGCCTCTTAAAAGTGTACTGTGCCAAACCAGGGGTAGTCTGCAAGTGTCACCCGTGGGGACTCAAAACCAGAACCAGACTCAATTCCCCTTTTTGATAAAATTAGGAATTCAAGTTTACAGCATCAGCGACTTCAGTGCACTATCCCAGTGCACCACATCTCCCACTTTGTACATTTCTCTTTATACAGAGGGTGCACCTATGTGCAATGTGTTTTTCTGGTTTCTTATCTCTCCACCCGATTCAGAAAAACTTGTACCTGAAAAAATGCTTTTAATCCTATTTTCTACCTTGCTTGTATTTTATTAACCTTTTTAAAAAAACGAACAGTATCAGTAGCAATTTGTGTGCTGTCCAGCAGCTATTTCTCAGTAGTAAGATTAAATACAAGGTACAGTATTTTTAATAGCTTTCCTAACAATGTAAATTACAATTTGATATTGACTTCATTGGGTATCAGTTGCAGGAGCTGAATTTGACACTGTGTGGGATATAAACATGAAACTACTGCCAAGCAATGTTACTTTATTTACAGTAAAATTAACATGGTCTAAATTACTTTAAATTAGTTCTGTGGCTTTGTGCTGACTGAAAACCGAGCACTTCTATCAACTTTTTGAGATACACTGAGAAATACTTTTTCATATTTGAAGTAAACCGCTTTAGAATTTGATGTTCTTCATTTCTCAGTGATCCAGAAATGGATGGTTGTCAAACGTTCTCTCTAAACAATACATGTACGTTTAACCAGTCTAGGTAGTTCTTACTAATTTACTGTCTTAAGGATCTACCTTTGCCAGAGAGCGATGCTGGGAGGTACAGCACTGTGGCACCACTGTACAGATGCTCCTTGCTTTTCTGCATTGATCCTGTGCCTTCTGATGCCTTGGTGCGCTTGCAGGAGTCATGACAGCGCAGGTACCGGTAAACCCCAACCAACAGCCTTTCCTTTCCAGGAGACTAGCATCCTGGAGAAAAGCAAGCTTTGTCTACACCACTACTCTGACAGTTCCATATACTATCTCACAGAGACCCAGTCAGATATCGGCTGTACCAGCAGGGTATCAATCATTACAAGCCTTAGACAGGTACTACGGAATAGAATATCTGCTTTTTTAAAAAAACAAAACCAAAAATGAACAAAAAGTGGGGGAGCAGGGAGCAGGGCAGGGAGAACATGCCCAAGGAAATCAAATCCTGGATAGCTTTTTCACTTTGCTTAAGGACAGCATGATCCAATGTGCTAGTAGGATGTTATTTCTAAGAAACCAGAATTAAGCTTACTCTACTGTGCTTACCCCACTTCGTACAGGAATTTCAGGTACCTTCACGTGCTAATGCTGTTCTTGGTTCAGTAACTGCCACTCCCCAGGGATACTGCAGATGAAGTGTCACCTGTTTTTATAAAAGCTAGGTAACATCTTTCGTTTCTCATGTTCAATCTGCATTTTAAAACAGCACTTCTAGAACACGTGAACAAACGACACAAACAAGGACAGCCAAAAACTAGAACTTGCAGAAGTTTCAAGGATGTCAAGTCCTCACAAAGTTGGTACCTTTAGATCACTTCAAAACCACAACCTACTGAACACANAGCAGCTCAGAAAGGAAGCGTTCTTACCTCCTCCTGGCACTACAGGATGAGAACAGAAATACAATTCAAGCACTTTGAAAAATGCCCAATTTTATCATCCATTACAATAAGGGTCAAATTGTTACTGAAGGTCTCATGTTTCCTTGCCACCTTGTTTTAAATATAAGCTTGATGCTTTTACAGACTTGTATTATCGCGGAGATTTAGGAATCCTATAAGAATAACCTTTTTTATTTCAATAATTTTTCGGTATTGTAGCCTTCTGGAACCTAATGTTTTTATATGGTAAGCACACACCTTCCGACATTTTGTTATAAATGTATTAAAAAAATAAAAAATTAAATATTTTCATTGGTTTCTTTGCCTGCAAGAAAACCACAATCTCAGACCTGATAAAAACCAAGGAATTTTGAACAATAGGGAGGGTTTTTTGTCTTTTATTGGTGCTGAAAGGAATAACTGGTTGATGCAAACAAGGTAATAAAATTTCAAGGCTCAACTGATTCTGTGCAGTCCACTTTTTCTGCTTTCGTGATGTGGAGTCTGACATCAGTAACAAAATGTGGCTCTAAGGTGCAGTCTGGTGGGAGGGTCAAGCACAGTCTCACCATGCTACACTTGCTCTGGGGAATCTGCAGGAAATAAAGGGTGAAAGAAACAAGTGCTTTTAACTCACCCTCGTCCTTGGCTATGGAAGCAAGCCCCACACAGACATACCCCGCTCCGCTTTTAAGGTGCGTGACCCTTCAGCCAACTGTTCACAGCACCAGCCGTGGGCTGCAAACATGGACCCTGCACCTCGTGCCAAGGACAGGAATACTCCGGCTCAATATTGTGCTCTGCTAGCAACACAAGGCCACTTCACAAGAACTGTTTCTTCCTCTGCAGTTGAACATCTTGACATCTCGAGTTATCTAGTCCTTGAACTAACAGAGAGCAGCTTTTTACCTTTACACTGTCCAGTCAAAAATAATAAAAAATAAAACACATCTGTCCCCCTGCTCCCATACATATGTCCTTAAGAAACCCGGTGATGTAACCAAACCATGTCAAGGAAGAGATTCCCTTTTACTGGACCAGTCTTTCTGAACAGTCCTCAGAGCCCTTTATAAACACCAGCAGAGAACCCCACGTTGAAGAATTAACTTTTCCACAAGCAGGAAGAAGTTCAGTGGAATGCAGCTCATCAAGGAAGAGCACAGTGCATAAGTTTCTTGCCATTAGCTCAGGAAGGAACCTCTCCATCTTGGGAGACAGGATGTCAGAGATAGATCTCTGCAGCTTTCTCCATTGCTTTACAGGTACTTTTGTCTGCATTCTGATGCCACCGCGGCATTGGACTGTGACAGTCTTCGTGTTCCAGCGCTAGATTCCTAGGATATGCCTCCCCTGCAATACCTGATCTATGGTTCCGCTGTTTGCATGATTACATTAGCAGCCTGTGAGGGACTTCCCCTCTATGGAGTGCTATAGGACCACAAGGTAAAACACTGTCAGTTCTTTGCAGAGGTTGCACCTTTCAGACATTTAACTATGGAGAATAAAGATAACTGCAACTTCTTCCCTCTGTCCCAGGAGCTGCAGTGGAGTTTGTTATGAACTCGTGCAACACCATCTGCCTGGCTGGCTACAGTACAGATCCTCTTGGCAAAGCACCTGTTCAAACAAAACTCCCTATCCCGCAGAAATTCCTGCTCAGAATGCTGCTGAAAACATTATTCTTCCAGCCCTTGTCTTTGACTGGTTAATACAGTGATGTACCAGTTCTCCTTGTTGCAGCAAATAAAAGTTGTTCACCTGCATTTTCGCTGCCTTTCAAAAGACGCACTCTTACCCTCTATCATTGCTTTTGACTACTCCACATTTCCATCACTCCTACATCTGTGTCCGCTTTTTCTTCTGTAGCTTCCCTACCATTTTGGGAAGGCTCCAAGCAGCCGTTTGTGAAATCAGTGAGCGGGGCTTGCTTGGAAGACTGGCAGGAAAACAACAATCCTCCTTCTCATCTTTTACAAAGTGGTAGATTTAACAACTGCCCCTTACAACCACTATATATGGACAGGAAGAGATACTCATCAAGGCTAAGAAAGATTATAAGAAAATGGGAGGAAAAAAAATAAATATCTGAGGACAGTCACAAATTGGAGCTGTGTACCCAAAAAGAGCCTGGAATCTCCATAAACATTTAATCTGAGCCATATATTCATTCCTTTCCCCTCCTCACTGATGCCCTTCCCCCCAAACTCCTTTATAGGTCTGATGAACATTTCGTACTGTTGCAAATTCTTTGCATTCTCCTGTCTTTCATGCAGCACCCAGCACCACACTGCCAAGGAAACCAAGGCACCAAGAATTATCTAAATAGTAAACTAATCAAAAGAGGAGGCTAACTGGTACAAAAATGCTACCGCCTTCCTGTGTACTTTAAAGGATGAGATAATTGAATATAATCAAATAAAATAAAGGGACATTTTCTCCACATTCAGCTTTCGGCTGGCTGTAAATTGCGTAATTCCTAGAGAACAGCACCTGCTTACTCTATTCCTCTGAAAATATCCCTAAGCTGACTCTTCACCTTCCCTCACTCCCCGGACGAGTGCCTTGCACTCACCAACACGTGCTTGCACAGTTCCCACCACTGCCAAGCCCCCTCTTTCCCTTCTGTGAGTAAACCTTTGCTATCTCCAAAGCCAAACCTGGCAGAACAGCTCCAAAGGTGCCAGGGTACAGGTGGTACGCCAGGTGTCTCAGAATATCTTTTAGCTGTACAAACACTGCAACAAAAGCCTAGGGCTTCATAGGAGGTATCACTGTTATACTACATATGTCACAACACATTTTTTGCAAAGCTCTGCTGCAGCTCCTCAAGTCATGGCAGCTCATGTCCACAGCAGCGAGAACCTTTAAAGGTCCCATCCCTATTTGCAAGTGTTCTGACTCTTTCAAACCCCAGCAACATGATGTGTCAGTCTGACAAGCTCAGTAGAGACCTTAATGTGATCCTGAATGTCGTGCTGCCATTAGTATACTGAATACTGCTATCTCTGACCATGTTCCACCCTGCTAAAATGGAACTTGCCTCACAGATACACACATTAAACACTGTATTAGGTGGTAACTGATAAAAATCTTTCTGCCTTGACAACACAAAATGGAGGAGGATGGCTAAGACACTGCAGCTAGACCAGAGAAACAGAGCTGCCTGTAGAAAGGACAGGAACATGTTTGGAAAGCCAGAGGATGCACCCCCTACGCATTTAACCTGGGAGCTGTGGTTCCACAAATGCCCAGCAGAATGACTTGCACAGAGATCGACTACGATAAGAACTGCTCTATTCCACAACAGTACTCCTGTAATTTTGAGATTCTGGATGATGTAGTAAAGGCAACTGAAGGGGTTTCTGCCACAGCAGCGCAGGCTCCAGTGCCTGCACAAGGCAGCCGCTCAACAGTTTGGTACTTGAAAGAAGTAATGAGTGAGCTCAGAAACTGAAGTTGCCCAGGATATTCTGAATGGATCCCACTGCAATGAATGGGAAGAGATGAGCAAGATAAAGTGATGACAACATCTTTCACAAACTTCCAAATCAGCAGAAGACTGTCAGCTTGAACACCCTGGCCCTACTACAGTTTGGGTAACATCCTCTCTACCTTTTTGGATCTAACTAGCTATAACCGTCACCTTCTCTGTGTTCGGCTGCAACAGGTTCTTTAAGACCTTTCAAATGCCAATCCGGGATTTGGAATATCCAGCAAAATCAAGCTGGATCTTTCTCTACAGTTATAAACTTCTGAAGCAAACTCTCACACTGTCTCCAGCTTCAGCAAAACCAACACTGAATGTTTCCTATTGCTTAGTGAGGACCTTAAGGACACCAAGGAACAAAAGGCAGTTGCAAGGTCTGCAAGACACCAACTGAAAAAAACAACCCTAGTCCTAGAATGGTGCCAAGCACTGTGGTAAATACATTGCTAATTAAAGGTCTAGCACAGAAGACGAATTCTTAGTACGCAGCCTGGATCATCATCTCGGCCCCAAAATAAAACTGTTATGAAACAGGTATTTAAATTCTATTTTCTGTTACATATAATTTCTCTCTTCAACATTTGCCGAGAAAGCTATTTATAGCCACAACAAACAAAATGTGTTTTCTATCCCACAATAAGCACACAAGAAGGACTTCATACGGTAGCTACTTCGTTTGTTATTACATTGGTACTCTTCAAACTCCGTGGTGTTTCTGAACTAACGGTGCTTACCCTGGTGAGCTCCCTCTTGGCTGCAGCTGACTTTGGGTGTGCTTCCGCGTCACTGCAAAAACCTCGGCCCCACTGTTCTGATGTGTGCTCCAATGGCAGAGCAAATTAGAAGCTGTGACTGTAGCATTTATTATACACTGACAGAAAGAAACGCTGAGTCTGGCTAAACAGTGGGCAGTGGCTCCGTACGCAGTGTGAGAGGTCCTTGTCCAGGCCTGGGCTCCCAGGGGCTGACAATTAGAAGAAAGTTTCTGACCACAAGACCAGACAAGTTCATAACCAGCTTTCAAATGACCACAATGGAATGCAGAACAAACAAACAGAAATTCCTCTCCCAAACCCCACTGCTTTTAAAACAGAGTTCGATGTATTTTTAAAGAGAGACTACACACATGAGCCCTACTGGAGGAAGGGACTATATAGAGCAACCCAGAAGGTCCCTCTCAGTCCTGAGTTTGGTTTGAGGGCAGAGCAAAAGTACAGAATTTCTTCTCGGTAACGATTATTTACAAGTGCAGGTATAATTATCTGCTTGGGACCCTCAGTTTAGTCCTTCTCAAAAATAATTTGTAATTTTATTCATGTTTTAAACACAAAGAAACTTGGTGCTTACTAGCAGAAACTCCTCAAGTATGAACAGCTCTCTGTCAAGGCACTTCGTAAGATGACAGCACTTAAGGCGCAGGGGGCTGGGGAGAATGGAAAAAAAAAAAAGGAATGGAAGGAGAAGATACTTGGTTTGCAGACATACTGTAAAGATATGAGAGTATCTAAAAAGAAAAAAAAACCAAACAAAAAAAGTTAAGAATATTACAGAAGATTAAATGGCCCTTAGTTATTTGGGAAACATCCCACAGTACATTGCTGACTAGTTTTGTTGGCAAGAAGTGTAAGTACACCTCACCTTGAGCTTTAGAGAAGCTGTTATTAAATCTTATTTTAAATATAATTATTTGATTAGCTGTTGCCCAGCCAACCCAGGGAACGCAAATACAGGCTGTCTCAAAGAGAGACTCACAGCTCTCAGCTTTTCAGGGGAGATAAACAACAGAGCAGTGTATCTAGTTCCCAGCTAGAGGCAGAGACACAAGCCGAATATTCTCCCTCTAAGCAAGGGGATCCAGCAGCAGCATCCAAGAAAGCAGCAGGAAGCTGGCAGTGGATTTAAGGCATTGCATTGATCTGGACAGATATCTCCTGTGAGAAAATACCTTTATTTATTCAGAAAGACTCCTCGGCCTAGCTGTCTGGCACAGGGACAAGTACAAAAATGGCAGCACTCTAAATGGGGACATATTCTGCCATCAAGGGAGCCTTCACAGAGGCAGGACGGGCTAAATGGCACTGAAAAGGGCATGTCACATCCCTACCACAGAGCTCCTGCCTGCTCCTGATGACTGCCACTGTGGAACAAGGAACACGCTGCCAACCACACCTGTACCTCAGCACATCTACAACAGGTAACTAGAAGAGTTCAACTCCCCATAACCCAGCCCTGACGCTAATCTGAATTAGGAAGACCTGCTGAGACAACGTGAGGTGCTGGTGCCCCTTTTGCAAGGGAAATGCTACTTACACCTCTATGCAGCCGTTCCATTCCTATCCTGTTTAAACACGACACAAACCCCACCACCTGGCAGTGCAGGCATTGCACACCAGTACAGTAAAAGACTGGCCTCGAAGACCTTCCTGCCCGTGTCAAGCTCAAAAGAAAACACAAAGAAATTAGATGTTTTGTCAGTATGCACCCACGAAATCTGTTGGGCAGAGTGCCCTTCTACAACAAACTTAAAGCCTACTTCATTTTGAAAGTTGAAGACAGCCTACCCCAGCTTTTTTCCCACCTTCTTTCCTTTTTGGAGACTTTTTTTGGGGGGGAGGGGATATATATTGCAGGGCATGTGCCAAGGTAACACAAGAAAACATGAAAACACGACACTTAACGTGGAAGTTGAGCTTATGGTTCATTTGCTCTGCTGTGCAACACAGAGCCAACTGCTAGTTTTTGTTGAGCGCTAGTCAGCGCTATGCAAAACATACGATTTTTGTAAGTAAAAACACCTGAAGTGCAAGTCCCTGTCTAGTTCTGGGAGCATTCCTGAAGGGGGGGACTGAAACCACAAAACCCCCTTACATACCGTTTTCCTTTTTGTCAGTCTGCACTGAAAAGTACTTGTTTAGACTTAAGTATTTTTAAAAGGCATATACTTGAGAAAAAAACCCATAAAGTTAACAGCTAAATTAGACTTAAAAGCAACTAAATCTCAGCAATACTAAACCAAGCAAAACTAAGCCTTTTGTCTGATGCTTCTGAAGAAAGAGGCTCAGTGTGTTAAAACACTTTTTTCCTCTTCACAAGAGAAAGATCAGCAGAGGAGGACAGAGACCCTGAACAGTATTGCCAGGGGCATGAACATCCCACACTGAAGCCACTGTCTTGGTCCTCAGCTCTCTGCTTAGCACACCACGGGGCAAAGCAAGCAAAATTACACGCTATGACTATTCTTTCCATGCCTGTGCTTGGTTTCCTCAGCCCCAAAGTCACACAGGCGCACTCAACGCAGAGACTTTTTGTTTCTGACGTCGCGCTATTACCTCTAAAGCACAGCAGCCTCTAAGTCAGCCGAAGTTTGCAGCTTCCCGCGAACACGTGGACTGGGCGCAGGTGCTGCCACAACTGGGCTCACTGGGAGGCGCCCCACCGCGGCCGCCCTCACAGGGAGCCTCTCGGCAGCCTCAGCCCCGGGGCCGATGGACTCGGCCGGCCAAGGCCCGCCATCCCCGCAGCTTACGGCGGCCGAGGGGCGCTGACACCACCCACGCCTCCCACGGCTCCCTCGCCGCCCCCTCCGCCGCTGCCGGGACATCCTGGAGGATCGTGCCCGCCCCTCCCCGGG
>WEIS01025542.1:1932-15050 GCA_013389965.1 Todus mexicanus | reverse complement strand
CTTTACTGGAATACTGCACGTCCAAGTGAGACGCTGGCTTCATTGCAGTCAATGATATTTTGCTATTGACATCAGGAAAAACAGGTTCTCATACTTGTTACCAATAAGTGGTGTTTGAAAAAGACTCTTTCACTGGCATTTGATCATTGTAGGCAGGTAATTTATAAACTTGTGGAAAATATTATAGATACTATCAGAGTCCTAATGTATGTATAATCGATTAGGTTGTTAAACAGTGTTAAGCTGGTATTCAGTGTTTAGAAATTAAAACAGAAAATAAAGTGTTCAGAAATTAAAGCGAAGCAAAAGTACCTTTGGGAACAAGGCACTTTGGACCAAGAACATAAGTGGATATCTAGACAAAAGGTAAAGTGTTATCTGGGAGCTAGAACACAAGCAATTTCAATGGGGAATGTAGGTTGTGCAGACCCAGGTATCTAGCACCCTGATACTTCTGGCAAGCTGAGAAGGATTCTTGGGGTTCTGCAGCCCTGGATAAGAACATAGGTCCACAAGCGAATGGAAGGGGAGAAAAAAAGAAAAAGTTATTTTTATTCTACTTGCAGGAGTTTGCTGTTAATATTTAAGTTAATGAAACGTCTGACCTATTGAATTATTTTTCTAACCATTTAGCAAAATTTAAAATGCATGAAAAATTGTATACCACTAACATAGCAAAAATGATTTAAATATTGTGTTCACTGAGTGCATAATAATCTGCAGTGTATGGATAACTTTTCAGTTTGCTGCACAGAGATTCAGCTGTGCAACTTTGAACTATGTTAAAATAATGATGTACATTTTCCCATTTAATTTTAGATCCTATTTTTCAGTATATGGGTCAGGTCTTCAACTCAGTCCTGCATAAGTCTTGTTGCACAAAACAGGTTTAAAACTATGAGTTTAAAGAGAAAAGACAATTGCTTTCTTCTCATCTTAATCTCAACTGTAAAGTTTAACAGGCTTTAGTGTCTCATTTGCCCATGTCTCTTCTCTGCTGTTGTGAGGAACATTTTAGCACAATAGCTTCTGTCTGTGTTTTCGCTTTGAGAGGAGGGAAGATAAGGTGCCTGGATTTTGAACTTGAAATAGACTGTGTGAGCCTCTGTGAGCACATTTGAATTAATAATTCTTCAGTTGTGCACCCCAGAAATACGAAGCTTAGCTTGCAGTTTGATGCTAATCAAATCCAGACCTTGATGGTCGCTGCTTCTCAGGTGTGTTGTGACTTGCTCTTCTGCAGTGGTGTGAGTGGTCCCTTGCACATTTTTCCTCCTGTTTTCTGTTCATGTGTCCGTGTACAAAGATAATAATGCACACTGTACATTTTTACATAAAGGTGTGTGTGCCATTTAAACCCCACATACACATTTCCACATACTTGCACACCAAATATTTGGAATCAACTCAGTCAATTGTGCCAATTCAAATTTTGTTATGCTCTCCATTTTATGCCTTAAAACTATACCTTACGAGGAGGATAAGCTGGGAGATTTGTCAGCAGAGGTCACTGGAAGGTACCACTGAGCGATACCAATCCAGGTCTTGTCCATAGAGCACTCTATATTTAGGGGGTTTGTACTAGTCATGTATGGAAATTCCTCTTGCCCTCAATTTATATTTGATGTAAGCTTTGTTTATGCACATTTTCTTATTGCATACACAGGATGAAAATGTGTCTGAAATTACAAGAATGAGTGGCTGATCTTGCACAAGTAGAAGCCTATATATATATTCTTGGTGTCATCTGGCCTTTGATCTTAACAGGTCATATGAAGTGGTGAGCTGCTAAGTAAATATTACCCTTTTCCCTTCTCTAATTTTAAGAAATATATGTGAAAAAAAGAATTTGGCTAATGTAGACTTTTGGCTTTTTACTGTATTGAAAAATAATTTCATGCAGATCTTACAGTAGACATTCTTCATTGTGCTTGTCAATTGTTTCACAGTTTTACACATATTTTAAATGAGATAGCTGGACTATGCTGCTTTAGCATTTAAATGAAGCCAAATTAGTATTCTGTCAGCAAGCAGAAGGGATTTTTATACTAGAAAGGTGTAGGAGGGAGATGGATAATGACGGATGAAACTTGCTGATACAAACACATGCCATGTTTTCTTAAAAATATGTACCACTGAAGCTTGTAAATTGCTAAAGCTGACCCCAGGTGATTTTAACATATATGCCAATTCCTGTGGGCTTACAAAATTTATTAGCAAAATAATAAAATGGTAACATAGAGAAGTAAATTTTTGCATTTTTTAAGTATTTCTTGGATCATGACACTGCAATTTATTTATTTTTTATTTAGACAATGAGATACTGTATCCTAGTGAAAATATTTCACAAGATTTTAAATAGCTAAAAATTAGATGCACAGTCTGAAGAAAAAAAAAATCATAGCAGGAGCCTATGTTCAGAAAACCACTTCTTTCTTCAAAGTGTTGTTAAATAGCCATTCTGCAAAATACTTCCTATTGTAAAATACTGTTTTCTCTATATATTTTGTCTCAATGAAGAATTAAACAATCATACTATGCCTGGTAGTATACTAAGTTTTCCGGGATCACAGCTCGTGAGGGGAGCTGGTTCCAGTGCTCTGAGCAGCACCACTTGTACAAAAATCTCCTTGTACAGACTATGAAGGAATAGGAACTTATGTGGGTGTTTGTTCTTTTCATTTCAGCAGCATTCTAGAGGTGCAAAATAAGGACAGAGATTGCTGAAGAATGAGGCAGTCTTTCTGCAAGCTCGGGTTGCTATCCCATAAATGACATATACAATAGACATTAAACATACATTTAAAATGTTTATTATATGGTTGTATCACTGCTTTTAGAGGAGAGCAGATGCTGACAAATGAAATATGATTTTATTAATTCAGCAGCTTCCTTTCCATTTTTCCCTCAGCCTTTTACTGTACTTGTTGGTCAGCAGGTCTTGCACATCCTTTTGTTGCTGTTTCTCCCTGTCACCTCTATAGTGGTCAGCTGGATGAGGTGGGAATATGATTGCAAATGCAGATTAAATTGCTGAGCTAGGTGGGAAGTGGTAAAGGGGACATGAAGCAAAGCTGCAAGGGAAAAAGAAATTTGGGGTCTGTTGAGCTGAAAATAAGGTGTGAAGAGAGAGACAGAGAAGGCTGACAAATGAGAGAGAAGGAAGTTGAATTTGCAAAGAAGAAAATAGGAACACTATTCAAACAGCCAGACTGTCTGGTCTATAAAATAACGTGCTTTGGTTTATCACAAATGCCTTATGGATATCACCTGTTGGTATTCTTCAAATGCTTACCTTTTAATTGTATTGTAAAATGTAAATCCTTTCATTAACTATTTCTCATCTGATTGCTATAAAGACCCATTTTCCGCTCTTCCTATGCTTCTCCTGTGTTATTCATCCTCTTAAAATTTCTGGCACTCATTTTATCTCTCACATTTCCCAAATTCCCATATTACCTTATTATTTCAGGAGCTTGCGTTGGTTGTATCTACATTTAAGAAGTAGATGAATAAAATTTAACATTTGCATTTCAAGTTCTCAGCAGATACATTTCCTTGTGCACTTAGGACTCAGTTGTAGCTCATGGTGTCTGCATCTTTTGGTTATGATTTGCACATGGTGTTTTGTCACTTATGTGCTTTCCCCTTTACAATCTGACCACAGATGCGGAGGAATCTCTGGGCTGTGAGAGGTCTTAATTCATGTTGATCTGTAACACTAATGTAGATGGTCATATAAAGTTGTAGCTTTCTCTGAAGGTGTTTGTGGCCGCCTGCGTATCATAGCCATGAAGCATGCAGCAATGCATTCAGTATGACCATGAGCTGGACTGGTTTGCAGCAGTTGGGCTGCGGGATGGCTGTGAAACAGCTCTGGACAGGAAGGGCACGCCGGACTGGTGGCAGGGAAATGTACACATTAAAGCATCCCACTGTGCTTCAAACTCTTCCATCCCACGGCCTCCCAGCATGTCAGTTTAGAACTTGCACTTCTGCGTCAATCCCCAGAGGGCTCTGCCAACAAAGAGCTGGTTTCTGGGAGCACATTCCGAAATAGGGTGCTAGTGAGCTCACTGTACTTTGTGCCCTCTGTTTTCCAAATTGAAATACGGATTTTTATCTTCTGGATAACTCCGAAGTGCCAGTACCTTTACCGATTTCTTTTAAAATGTTTCCTAAACTTTACATAGCATTCTAGATCTTCAAATCTGAAGAATCCAGAGTTTTTCCCAGTCCATCAGTGCTGCAGTTCCATGAGAAAACCTGGCTGCCCCACACTTGTGCTGGTTCTGTCCACCACGCTGGCAGCCAGGGAGGGCACCTGAGTCCTAGGGGCTCAATGGGAATATCAGCACTTGGTAAATTCCTCGCGATAGGTATTAATTCAGAAAAGATCAGCTGTGCCTATCTCAGAGCAAGTGAGATTGAAACACAGGATGAGTTCCTGAAAATAAAGAAATTGCCTGCAGCTGAGGGAGCCCAATGTATGTGATACAGAAACAACATTTCAAAAGCGTTTTGTAACCTTTTCCTTAAGTATTTTCCTGCTACTAAAGTAACACAGTCATTTACTTTCAATTTTGTGCAGAAATTTGGTTTACTTATGCTATTGAGTATCTGAGAAATCTGTCTGATAAAAAAATATGAACACAAGTCATGACTGGAAAATATGATTCAAAGGTTTTTATTACAGCAGAAGCAAGTAAGTCTAATGCCAGGATTCTTAAAATGAGAAAAGCCTTACACTTTTCTGGATCCAGATCTGCATCACAAATACAGGAAGAGTTAACAAACCCACATAAATGAGGTGTGTACTTGAATAGTAGAGTTTCTGAAAACATGCTTAATTAACAGTGACTAAATTTAGGCTTCATTTGAAAAACCCAAAATGGTAGTTAATTCTTTAGTACAACTCAGAAACAACTCAGTCAGTACAACTCAGTCTAAGTCAGTCATGTGAAGATATCCCAAGTGGCTACATTTTAGAGCATAGCAAATATGTAAGTTGCATTATCATCTAATTGTCCATAATGAGAGGGGTTTTTTCTCTTTGCTTATTATTCATATAAATCTACTCTTCTGATTCATTATTAATCATAGTTCATGTGGTGATTTGGTATAAAATTTTTATGACAAGATTTCTTACATTACAGTGGGTTAATGTGATCTGTATCATAGTGCACGTTTGTGAGAAGGTGATGCAGTAACTCATTTGGCTTCGCAGTACTACCACTGGTTATTATACCTAACACTATAAATTAACAGATGCAAATACACAAATGTATCTTTTCTGCTTTACACATTTCAAACTCTAGCAAAATTAGAGGTCTGGAAACTTGTCTCAAACAAATGTGGATTTCCACGGTGTTATTTCTTATCTGAAGAGTGATTATTTAAAAATGTAGTAGCGTTTGTAAAACAGGGTTAAAATAGAGTGTGATCTTCATAACACATAAATGGAATGAATCAGTTATATAAGATTTAATTGAAATGTGATTTTTTTTTTTTTTTGGAAGTACAGGTCATGTGAGAGAGTATAACGAGCTCTGAGTATATTACCAAGCAACAGTACTGGGGGAATAATCTGGGCAGGAGGAGTAGAGCTACTGAATATTTGACTGAACATCGGTCAACAGCACAATACAAAAGAAGGACAGTGAGAGATGAATGTTGTGCATACTAACAAGAGGAGCATGTATAAAAACTTGCAGATTTCTGTCCTCTGGTGTGGTTCCCTTTATGTTTCAGCTGGGCTAATGTGCTTACACCTTGGATTCCTTATGTCCTGTTAAAACAAGTTCCGGAGCGAGAGTTATTCTTGGTAGAAGAGTTTTGCAAAATTGCATATATGTTATAAGAAATTACTCAGAAAAGAAAGGAAAATGGCTCTTTCTTCTTTTTATATTATTTATTTTTCAAGTAAAAAATTTATCTGTTTATATTGCATTTTAGATGAAGACACGAGGGATTGTTGGCTGTTTTTCGACTCACAGTGTACATTAGAAATCATGGCTGTATCTCAACTTCTAACCAGATACCTATTGTAATGAGCATGTGTTCTTTCTACGGGGAAAAAGATTGAGGGCAAATGTAACTTTGTGCCAACGTGTAAGTGGATGATGTAAAGGAGATAATGATTAATTATTTTCATAAATCAGTGAGGACAGAACAAGAGCTAGAGAAGAGAAAATTTTGGTTAAATATTAACGAAAACATAATTCAGAATGGTTAATAGTTGGATTAAGGATAATTGCTAAATTGTAATATTTAGAACTATAAAAAAGGCGTGAGTAGATATTGGGGAGATCCTTGACAACATTAAGAGTGTTTTGGGAATCATTATAGGTGTGATTTGGGGCATCTGACCCCTTGCAGTCTGGGGCCTATGTCCCACAGTTATTTGCATCCACAGGTCTGCTAACTCGTTTTGGTTTCACGCAGGTCCAATAATCGCCTCATGTAACACTCTTGGTAAAATAAGGACTGCTGGTGTTACTACTACTGATGGGGAAAGTGGAGAATTAAATCCTTGGCACTGTCTTTTCTTGTTTCAACTTCATGGCAGGGGTTGGATGGGCCCAAGCTAAATAAAGCAAAGCCTGAGACATGGAGACTAGGTTTATTCTCTTTTTTTGGTACTCCCGTTGAAGAGAACTTTCCTTTTTCAGGAACTTCTGATAAGAATGAAGAAAAAAGAGAGAAAGAACAGAGGTGAAGAAAACACACTGCACTACCCTGCACTGGGAGTCCTGGGCAGCACTTCTGCCTGAGAAAATTCAAATAGAATTTACAGCAAGAAAGCCTTTCCCATCATAACCCATTCACTGGTGGATTTTGCCAGAATACTTAATTAATAATGTATCTGCCCAAACTGAATTCAAAAAGATAGACGCATCTATATTCTTTTTAATTTATAATATAAACTTATGGACAAGTTCAAGATGGCCAAAGTTTTGCTGGTTTTCACTCTTACTATGAAGTTCAGTTGTTAGGTTTTTTTAACTGTAGTACAAAATGAGTCTCCTATTTGGAGACTTCTTCTTACAGCTTGCCCACTTGCTATGTTCTAATTTGGTTATGTACAAAAATGTTTCTTCCTTAAGCCAGACTAATGTTGAATGTTTAATGAAGGAATCTGCATAAGATGTGTATGATCTGAACAGCCTTGTAGATTCAATTTATGTCAAATCCTGCAGCCAATAATCTTTTATGTTGGAATTTGTCGTGTTGCTCGGAGCCACCAGGGAAGAACTTACTTGAGCTATTGACGGATGAATATTTTTGCCACTTTATTTGTATCCTTTTGTAACCCACTTTTGATGGTGTTCCTTCCTGCTCTTACCTCAAGGCATGAAAGAAAAAGATATTTTGAGAAATGCTTTTACTGTCCCCTTGCTGCCCCTGGCAGAGTTAAGCCAGCCATCCTGCTGTGCTCATAGAGCCTGTTCTCTCCCACCCACAGTGCTTCCTCCTCACAGATTAAGAGTCAAAGTACAGCATGATGCCGACTCTGCCTATGATGTATGATCATGCACTGCCATGGTGGCCATTGCTTTTTTTTAAGATAGTAGTAGCATTGCTACAGTTGTGATAGCATTAAGGATATAAATGAATTGAGGATATAAGAACTAATAACTTTTTTAAATGTCATATTGTAGTTGGAAAATGGACAAGATTAGGGGTTCAGAATGTGACAAGCAATTTCACAATGCAAACTGAATGTAGGTTAGAGTTTGTTTTTATTATGCTAATCAATTAGACTGCCTGAAAGAAAACAGTAGATTACTGTAGTTGCAGTTGAGATGAATTGGTGCCTTTTACATACCTAGCAGCTTCTTCCATTTGGTGTTAAAGGATGAGTTTGATGGAGGTGGAAGGGGGTGTGAAACCTGGGGAGAGGGGCTCGTGCAATTTGTTTCACGCCAGGATTTTCTTCCTGAACCCGTAGTAATTATTTTAATGAGTTTTATTAAACAATACTTTAATGAGAAAGGATTGTAAACCAAGATAGTATAAAACAACTGGGAAAACAAGTGGTGGAGAATTTATGTATTATTTTTATGTTAAGGTTGTATGTCATGCCGTAACCTATACTGACATTATCAGTCATTCAAAGTTTATTCTTTTGGAGAGCGTCCTTGCTGGAAAAAAAAAGTGATAAAATTGGTCAGCTAACTGTTGCTGCCAAGCAGGTGGAGTGATAATTGAGGGCCCTCTTTACATGATGTTGTATATGTAGGTGCATATTTCCTGTAGAGTAATGAAATTAAGATCTTGATAAAGGTGACATCCCTGGACAGCATGGCACATGGTACTCAAAATAAAGTCAACGACACCTGCACTAGCACATCACAAAATGTGTTTTACTTCCTCCAGTGTGCCAAATGCTGTCAAAGAAAGCAGTATGGCCGAGGCCACGCAGCCACTCTGCAGTAGAGTGAATCGACACTGATTACTGATAAAACAGGGACAGTTATGAGATGAAAAATATTTTTCATGAAATGGTTACCCTGTCTCTGACAGGTTTGTCCCAATCCTCAGGGGAGAAATAGCAGACACCTGACAAACAAGCTAGAAAAATAAATTCAGTAATTACTGAATAATAAAAAGCATAGGTTCATAAAACCATGGTTTCTGTTAAAACTTGGGCTTTAGGGTTCTTTACAGATTTTTATTTTTTCTTTATGCTAGCTGTCCTCTTCTTTTGGGTGGTCCAGCATGAGAAAAGCTGAGATTTCACTGTGATGGATGCATCTCATGTTTGACTTGTGCTGCTGTAAGCACAAACAGCTGCTCAGGAGAGTTCCACCCCTTCGTCTTTCCTCCATCCTTGGTTGTACTTCCCTGCCCGTTTACTTGTGCCACCGTTAGCTTTCCTGTGGTCAAGTAAGGAAGCCGATGGAGGAGCTGACCAAACAGAGAACTGCTCTCTGCCCACCTCCCAGGTCCATTTTTAAGATGGATGGGATCCCTGAAGGGAGGTCCCTGGGAGGCTGCTCTTTCGCAGCTGCCTCTGCTCTGCAGCCCACGACCCCTCCTGTCACACTGAACCCTAGTATATTCTTCTGTACATTTTTTTTTTTTCTTCTAAGAAGCATTTCCATGCAATTTTCACAAGACTTACAGGATAATTCACCTGTACTTTGGCAGTGTGTTGGGGTCGGTTATGTCCTTAGCATCACTCTACCAGCTCATACTAGTAAGAGTGTTGACATTGCCAGTGAAGCCTTTTGTGTCAAAGACTACAACACTTCTCACATTTTTATCTTTGCGATCTTTTTACGGCTCTTTCCTTGAAAAAGTGAATAAGTATTAATGCTAACAGTAGGACAATAATTTATGATCAAGTTTGTAACTCTGGCATGTTCAGAGCTTCAAGGGCTGTGTTCTGGATTGCTCTGTGTGGTGTTTGGTACACACACTCCATAACAGCCTGAACACAAGCCATAGGTAGCCTCTGTGCATTGGTTTGACTTGAACTAGATAACGAAAGGTGTAGCCTATGCTTTTAATGTGCATGTTTTACAATAGTTTTGCTAAACTGAAAATATACTAATAATTAGGTCTTCGTGCATACAGCTGGTAATTTGCCAGTAGAAGTAGACTAGGAAGCTGAATGTATTCTGAATAACATCTCTTTGCAACATCCGTTCTGATTCTTGGTCCAGGTCGTCATGTCCAGGATTTGGCTTTTCTTTTCTGTATGTTGAAGGCATTCTTTCTGCAGTCATTATGTATCTGAAAGATGTTTCTGTACATTTTAAAAAATAATGCATAGAAAGACCTCCATTAAATTCTAATTTAGAAGGAGGTATTTTACACCATCTTAGGCTTATCATTATTTTTATTGCCATTTTTAGAAGACTATATAATTTTGTGATATAGAAATGAACAATTAATTTTCAGTTCTAATATATTAATATATATATATCATTAACTTCTCATATTCTCATATTACAGAGCTTACCTGCATTGGTTATAACTGTGAGCTAGAATAATCTGGATTTTTACTCCAAACAGCGAATGACTGTTTGCTTCTTCTCATATTATGGGAGCATTCATTACTGTATGTTATTAGAAGGCTTTTTTAAAAAGCTATTTATTTAATAGATGAATGTCCCATTCTTTACAAGGGCTTGAATGTTGGGGGTTTTTCTTCCTTTTGCTTGAAATTAAGTCTATGATGAAATTGAATCAAGATCAGAAAAAGGATCAATTTCAGATAAAATTTTCTATGGAGATTTGTATTTTATCTCCTATTTCTACTTACACTAGCTGCATTTCATGCTTGTGTACAGATTAATGTGCTTTGCTGATAATTGCATATTAAAAATAGATAAATAAATTATTAGCTCATTATGAAATGTGTTGTAGTACCCGTAACTTTAATTATAATTTATCTGCTATGTAAGTAATCCTGCAAAATATTGTGGGATAACATATGAGTATTACAATTGCTCTTGTACTGCTGTATGATTAACATGGAAGACCTCAAAGAGGTTGGCTGGGAATAATATTCCTGATCTCTGTGACCACACATTTTCCACTTCTGATCCGAACCAGTGACTGGACTTGTCATTAGCTCAACTCACAGCTGGAAATGCAAGTCACCAGTGAAGGGAACTGTCTGAGGAGTCTATCCTCTAGAACTCAATTTGAGAATGTATTCCACCTTTCCAACTATCTATTATTTCTTCCACTTACTGTCTGTGAAATCAGAAGGAATATTTTCAGTTTACATACAGACATGCTTAGTGATTGCTATTTCTCACTTACATAGTATTTTCAGCCATCACTTAGACTAGATAATGTTCATTGTAATAATCTTTGTGTTCATATGTGTAATAGACTTTTAGACTATCTGATTTATGTGGTTTTGAGCCTCATGTAATAAAAATGCACATATGTAGCGTTTGTCATTACATCTGAGGCTTGCAGAATTATTATACTGTGATTTTTATTGTTTTTTACAGGCCATGAATTTAACTGCTTTTTTATTAAAAAATGTTTTTTACAAAATGGTTCAGCATGTAGCCTGAGACACATCCTCAGGAGGTAAAGTGCCCAGGTCTCGGTGTTTGCCAGGTCTTGTTTTTTCCTGATTTTTCCTGTTTTTTCCTGATTTTTATTAATGAAAAAATATATTTATATTTTTTTCACTGAAATATTAAGGGTTATTGATGACAAGCACAGAATTAAAATTAGGGGGTTTTTTATCTTTACCTGAGCCAAAAAGTACTAGCACCTGATATTTTCAGTCAGCCAGTTCTGAAACTAATGAGAATTTGGAAGACAGTTTAATGACAAAAATGGCTTGTCTGATGAAATCAGGACAAAAAATTCCAGCTGCCTCAGTAGTAGCAAAGGCTGTTCTGAGAACTTTTGCAAAAAAAATAAATCCTTACCTGCCTGAATCTAACCTGGGATGGCAACAGCTGAGCAGCATTGTAACACCACTGCTCCATCTGCAAGTGATATGCAGCCCTGCAGCTCAGATGAGTGTAACAACTCAGGATTCAAATTTACCTTTAGTTGGGGGAGACTCCTGGCCTTTGGCTTCTCAGTACACTAAATTGGAGATCTGCAACTAAATTACATATTTGAGGAGGTGGGGACAGAAAACAAGCATCAGTTCTTCATGATAACATATAGAAATGGGACTTACTAGGCAGCCATCTGTCTTTGTGCAGTGCTGTCACCAAGACAACTGACATCTGTTTCCAGTTAGGTAGTTAATTCAGGGGGATAATGGCACATATTTCATATCATTATGATATGAAATCATAAGTTTCTTACAAGCCTCTTCATAGGCATAGTAAACAATTGCTTTCACTGCCATTGTGGAAACCAAAGAATTCTTGCATCTAGCAGAGCTGCAGCAATTCCCTGATTTGCAGGGTGCTTTGGAGCCCCTCTGTTTTCACATGTCTGTGCTTTTCTGGACAGTCTGAGCTCTATAGGAAAATCCCTGCACTGTTAAAAATGGCAAGGGTTTGTGATAATTTGGGATTGGAAGGAATCAGCAGTTGCAGTCAGGATGAGAAAGAGTGTAAAGTATCCCTGTGTGGAAAATGCAACAGAAGTTTAATATATTTTGGGCTGAATTTTGCTGTGTCTGGTACTGGTAAGCCACCAGGCATTCAGTATTGCAGCTGACTCGGACATATTTATCTTTCAAGATATGCCAGTTATTATACCATGTAATCTTGGTCAATATGTGGGGTGTGGGGTATGGGTTTTTTTCACCTTTTTCATTTGGTTGGTTGGCCTTGTTTTTTTATTTTGTTGTGTTTTATTTGGGGCTTTTTGCTTTAACTGTTAGTCACTGACAGTAGTTCTATGGATAGGATTTGTAAAATGTTGAGCAATTGTCCTTGCTGGGAATTTATATAGCAAGTGTATTTAATAATTTTTCCATTTTTCAGTTAAACCAGCTATGATGAGCAGGTGAGCTGTACTGGTTGGTTTGGGCTCACTTCCTGGGTATTCTGGGCAGTACCATGTTTTAGGATTAGTCCTGTGGGGTAGCAGTGTGGCAGAAAAGTGGTAATAATCAATGTGTCATTCGCCTGCAATTCCAGATAGCCTGGAGTTTATTTCAGTATGACCAGCAGTCAAATGGTTAATAAAATTGACTTTAGCTGGTGGTTTGGGCTGTTTACTTGAAATAGGAAGACCACACCTTGTTGGCTTGTATTTACCATTTTTTCTTAAGTTATGAAGTGTCTGATGCTGCTACCAGAGAATCACCAGTGCTATTCTGATTGCTTTCTGGTTCTCCACTTTGGAGCTGGTTCCTAGTGTCTGGTTGCTGCTCCATGTTTAGTCCAGACCACTTACACTATTACGATACTAATTTTAGTCTGTACAGAACATTTTCGGATTATTCCAAAGGAAACGGAATCAATGTTTTGAATTTCAGTAATTTTTATATTACTGATTTATTTATTTTAAGTAGAATAATAGTAAAAATACAGTATTGGATCATATTCAATCAGAAGAAGAGATGAGACAGAGGAATGTTGCAGAAATAATGCTTAGGTTTAGACGGAGTAACTTCTTAATTCCAGCATCTGCACATACGCAGTCACCAGGGAGTTATTGGGCTACATGTG